>LJPJ01000748.1:112280-252288 GCA_001430935.1 Amauroascus verrucosus
TTGGCAGGCGTACCTTGTTATATGACAAAACGATGATGTTATATCTGTGAGTTCTGGAATATGCTGGGTCAAGCACCGAATCGTTATAGGATGGTTTGCATATCCACATTAGCTGCAAGGAACTGTTCAGAACTCTGTCTGTCCTGTGCGTAGGATTCAGGGCCGTGCCGAGACTCGAAATGCTCCGATTCTTGATAAGGTACGAGACTGGAGCTGTCTTGCTGGCGGCCAAAAGATATGGATTAGTCTGGAGAGACAATTATTGCGATGCAAAGGTCACTTTGTGAAGCGGGATGAGTTAAATGGACATATCTGGTCTTCCCTTTTATCTTTCCACGATTTCCTGTAGGTTAACCAACATTTGGATAGGTAATTATAGCCGTTAAAGATGCGCGGAGAATTTGTTTCGTTCCGCATCTCTTCAGAAAACGCGCCTCTCCAGACCTTCTTTTCACGTGGTTTCCACTGTGTTTAAATGTATTCATACCAACATTCTACTCTTCAAGCGGTAGCGAGGTATCTTGTTGGGCGTAACCTTGGAGTACAGAATGATACTTGCGTATGCCCTTCGTACGCCCAGACCCTGTTTGATCCCATTCTCCTGTCTCTTCTTGAAACTCTTAATAAGTAATTTTTTTTTTTTTTTTGGGGGGGGGGGGGGGGGGGGGAAGGGGAAGAGAGAGAGGGTGTCGTGCGACTTAATTGTGTAGACTCGCATATTGCCAATAACTTGATTGATTCTGGCCATAACTAGTTGCCTAGTATTTTGCATCCCGACTCGAGATTAAAGCAGATCCCGTCCCTGGTTAGTGAGTGAGTTAGTTAAAACTTTCTAACTTGCTAGTTTAAGGTGAATCAAATGCCACGTGTAGTTGACGCCTCTTGTTAGTTAGTTTCCGATCTAGTTAGTAGATGAAGCGGGTTGGATTCTCAAGCCAAGTAGATTCAACCGGTCAACTATTATAGAGTTATGTCTTTCAATTTCCCGAGTTCCTATTAACGAACTTCTATCAGCGAAACTCATGAAGAGATTATTTCCCGCGCTTGGCGCATAAATTAGTTAATTACTGGGAGCAAGCAGTAAACAAGATGGCTTTAGTAAATCTTAGCTCAAACTAAATGGTGACATTGCATCCCACTTTGTAAGGAGCGTAGTTAAGTTGGCGGCGAAGGAGTGCAGTTTTTTCAAGGAATACGACTCTTTGGAACCGCTCAAAATCCCCCAGATCGCCGGAAATCAGATTCAGCCCTAATCGCTTTGTATTTGATAAGCTTTTTTTTTTTTGTTTGCACATAATTAAACTGACGAACGAAGATAATCTCCGAAGATATCGCGGATTTTGATCAACTCCTGTCCGACGGGCGGAAAGTTCCATGCATATGCGGGGGCTTCGGTAGGAGGTAGGTCAATTTGGGGGGAGCCATCGTTGTCCTTCCGATAGCTGCACTTTAGCGCGCTGGGATTGTATCAAAGCTCTGTCGACTCTTGGGAAATTGACAAGGTTAGGTACTACTTGTTGTTTTTTCCAAGAAAGGTTACTGAGGTAGGGTCGCACCTTCAATCCTGCGGTGCATCAAACCTCGGGGCCTTCGCGGAACGGAAGATAACGTCTTGATGCCACAACTTAACTGTAATTGAAAAAGAAAATGTTAATTTAGACGCGCACAATCGTCTGTTTTTTTTTTTTTTTGGAATGCTGCCGAAACGTAGGCGAGGATTGTGATTTCCTACGGAGTTACAGTGTTCAGAATGCTTGCGATGGAAATACATTCACTCTCAGGCTTCAATTCCCACCCTAACGATTGACGATTGGAGTCAGACTGATCGAGTCTGGTTGTGTTTTGGTCACTAATTGGCATAGGGCCCTTGGAATATCTCCCTGAGTGGGTTTCAAAGTATTTCAGGAATAGGTGGCCAAATAGCGGAGTATACACTCGTTTTGTTGTGCTGACTCTCCATGAAGAAGTTCATTAGTTTACTTCCTTTCCTATATGTGACGTCGCAACGCTCAATACAGGAGAGGATGGACAACCATCAGGGAGGCGCAGCTTCAGAAAATCCTTGATTGGTTCATAGTTTACGTACTATTATGTACGCGTTGGTTTCGGACTGCAACGCATAGCAGAGCGAAGCGGGGTGACTAGCCAGAAAAACTCCGTCTTTTTTTTTCTCTCTTTCTTTCTTCCAAGAACCAAGCGGAAAAGAGGAAGAAAAAGAAGGGTGAGAGAAGTTGAGCTCAAGAACATTGGCCCTTCCTCGCTTGAGACTACCAGAAATCCCGAACTTGTGTATAACTAACCCATAGATATTCCAGCTGAAAAAGCGCAGATCGGACTGCAAGCATGGAGCAGAGTTGGAACAAAGGTGACAGATCATGCAAAACGCTAAGCACAACCCCAATGCCTTTTCCCCTCCTTTCCCCCTGAGACTCGCATTACCTACCTTCTAGAAAAATTCCAGAAAACTTCCAGAAGCATCAGGGGGTTGGGAAGGACCCACACCCCGTCATTAGTGTGGACCCACTGCTTTCCCTTTGTATTGTACTTTCTTGTAATCAATCGGTTTAACGACCCCCTTGTGTCCCATGGAGTCGAATGGTTCTCTGTCGGCCTTCAGCCTGCTCCAATGGCACCATGCTGTTCATCCATTCGCCCCTTTTGAAATGTGAGTAACTTCAACCCTTTCGCTCCTTTCTTTTTCTCCCTTCTTTTTTTTTTTTTTTTTTTTTGCTTTTTTCCTTTTATGGTCGTGTGACTTCTTTGCATCTAACCTTCTCGCTATCTCTCGATCCAAGCCTTTCTTTTTCCTTTCTTTTTTTTCCCTCACTCTCGCATTTCGAAGTTAGATTTTGAAAGTAACTAACTCTGGAACCATCGGATAAGTTGGCTTCTGGCGCAAGCATTGTTGGTCGCTGCTTCAAAATAATCCTTACACATGTTCCTCGCTCCCGCTCCTTGTCATACTCTAGTCGATAACAGCCTCTTCCCTGCTCATGTGAGGCCGTCTGTAGATTCTAGAAGCCAGGGGGGGTTCCAGGAACAGCCGAGAGAGAATCGGGGCCTTATGGATGTGTGTGTGTGTGTACTCCGTCCATCCACACAAGTATTCAAATTTACTCTCGTGTGTAGGGCGAATGATGAAAGTAGCTAGAGTAATTAATTTTCAGCAGGGATACCCCTCTAAGGTCTGCGACGTGAGCTTGAGGCACAAACCACCACAATGATAAAGAGGGTTTTCTTTTTTCCCTTTTTTTTTCTCCACTGCTCCTCATGCAAGGAACGACATCAACAATTAATTAATCAAATTGTACTCCGTTCTCCATCGGAAATATGAATGGGCGTGTATCGTATGTAAATAAAATGGTGAGCTAGAGAGCTGCCCCAGCTGCTTTCGGACCTTCCTTCGTTTCGGTGGGATTGATTGGAAGCTGACTTTATTTTTCTGTCGTCATGATCGTCGAGTCCTTGTCTATAATTTTTTCTTCAAGCCGGGCCTTTGGGGCGAGACATCCTACCCAGGAGTCCCATTTGGCAGTTAGTAGTTTAGTGCAGAAGGAAGCTAAAAAGGCGTTGCGGGATTGTCAACCAAAAAGGCACTTGTCGCATGAGGCTTGGCTCAAGAACCTTTACGAGAAATGTTTCCTCAAGGAAAAATGTCCGTTTTCGCTATTGGATGAATCGTGCAGTATTCTTCATTGTACTTTTGTTCCGAATGTTATTTATTTATTTGCTTATTTGCTTATTTGCTTATTTATTCATTGGCTTGCTGATTTGTCATGGGCTGATGAACTGAACCTGAAGGCCACTCACTGGCCGGACTTCGGAGATGTCGTTGAATTCATGCCCAAGCCTGAGGGATGATCTGTAGCACTAATGTAAGTCGTTGCATTAAAATCGATTTATTAAGCATGGTACCCCTGGAGATGCTTCTCTTTGTTCATCGGCCCTGTAGGTGGAGATGCGTCGAGTGGAGAGGTACGGAATAGTTGGTATAGCATATGTTGGAGTGGCCCATGAAAAGAAAATTAAATTGGAGTTTGAAAAAGGGGGGAAGTGGAAGTGAATGCTTATTGATTCTTCCAGTTGGGGCGGCTTCTCTTCATCGAAAGCTTTCTGCTTAGACCAAAGGCAAGCAGAACGACAAACGTATAGAGTAGGGATGGGGTGCTTGGGAGAGAGGCCGAAATGGTCAAGGTATTCCTTTCGCCCAAAACATGCAAGGATCGCTTCTCGCACCTATGGCAGACTGCCTGCCAAGAGGACTAACAAGTCATCGACCAAGTCAGAAAATACAATTGGCCAGCGAGTTTACACCCAAGCTCTCAGAGCCACAAATAAGGCCAAAAGATGTCATTGCGCCTTTGTGCCAGGGTGCGTGATTGGCAAAGCATGCAAGCCGCCGGTAAGAATCTCAAACACTCGAAACACCGAATCGGTTTGACTCGACAAGAAAGAAAAAAAAAAAAAAAAGAAAAGAAAAGAACAATTTGCGCCCAGAGCGTTTTTTTTTTTTTTTTATCTTTTACTCTCATAATTTCATTCGGCGAGAATGCTCTACGGTTGGCTGATTTTCCCGCACTCGCAAATGAAATAGCATTGATGGGGACGAGTCGAGAGGCCCTGAGCGGGAATCAATGCATTCGGTCGCACAGTAACAAATGTCGGTCACCGTTTTTGATTTCGACTTGCTTCAAAGGACTGACCTCGTTTCATCTTGCTGCATTGTATCATCTGCCCACGGACCCTGCAGGCTGTCTAAGGCTTCTATGCGCACATACTCTTGGAGAAAGGGGGAAAAAGAAATTAAAAAGAAAAAGAAAAAGAAAAAGGAAGAGGGAGAGGGAGAGGAAGGAGAAAAAAAAAGAGGGAAAGGAGACGCTTCGACTCCCCTCAAACCGCAGCTGATCCCTTGAAGTAATTCGCACTCGTCGCCGAGGCCACCAGGCGGGTACGCAATTTTGTATTTTCAAAGTAGCAATGACGCGAAGTGTTGGCGTAACTTGAGGTGAGTAGACTAACTGATTAGGCCTGAAGGTTGTCAGCCCCATGGGCCCCATAACCTTCGAAAACTGTTCGAAAAAGGGCCCTAGAAACTCGACGGGGTGATGGGCCCCGGTCCCTGTAAACTTTAGCGTTCAAGTTAACTCAGCACCTGGCTGAGTAGTGATCATGATGCCCATCACCCACGATCGAGTCCTGTAACTGGAAAAAGGGAGCAATAGACTGGTGGGTTTTTCTTAGATTCTCCCTTTTTCTTTGCGCGATATATGAGGCATTGACTGGGCCTTTTCTTTTCCCAGAGGAATTAGTCTTAACGATTTGCCTTCAACCATTTTGCCTTATGATATTCGAGTTTCGAGTGTCAAGACGTGCATTTTTTATTTTATTTTTAATGACAGGGATAATAAGCCCAAGCCAGCAGGTAAGCCAGAGTTGATTTACATAAGAGAAGTTTTGACAATTTGAATGGCGTGGGAAAGGTTCCCCCGTCGTTGGTTTTCCCCAATCTGGCGATTTTCTAGAATTTCTTTCTTTTGCTGGGTTTGAAACCATCATCATTCCTTTTTCTTTTTCTGTTGCTTTTTTTTTTTATCTCAAGAGTATTATTATCATTCTTCCCTCAAGCATTCTGTCCTGCGCAGTTTTCTGTTTTTTGGCTCACTCCACCTTCCTTCTACACAGACTCGAAATACTCTTGTATCGCTCCTCGCTCCTCCCAAAGGTTGGTTCTCTTCTCTTTCGCGCGCCTTTTTTTGTTCCGTTGTCCCTGTGCTTCCGTGCCCAACAGCCTTAGGTCGATAACCAGTCTCTCAACACACAACCATTCTATCGCCCCATCTTGTTTGATTAAGGCTGTTCACTTTCTTTTTATCTCATCGCTTTTGCAAAATATACTAGAAGCTCAAAGGCTCGCAAGTATCTAGCCGTCAACCTTTACCTTGCCCAATTCGCTCGTCTCATTATCCCCGAGTCAATGTTGGAGTTCGCATGGAGCCCTCTTGCCACCTCAAGACCTTGCTAATAGTGGAGATCATGCTTGCAGAATCGCCCTCAGCTTGAGGATTTCCGCTCATTCCTGCGCCGCCTGGCTTCTCAAAAACACGTGCTCCTCTAGCTCTGCATCCATACGTCGAGGGGGCTGTTCTCGGCAAACAAAACTTACACTGCCTTACAAACGAACCGCATGGGAAACCCAAAAAGGGACTGGGTGAATAACTCTTAGCTGTTGTGTTCGGGTGGGCTGTTGTAGGACGCTGTCACACCATTCCGGCATTTTCTTTTTGGTCGTCGCGCGGACCGTTCTAGGTGTATCTGATGCGAAATCGATCAAGAGGTCATACGCGTGTGCCTTTTTCGTTTCTCTCAATCGATTGCCTATCTCAGGGGTTTGAGTTAGCACAGCGGCCCGAGTTGCAGCTGCAGCTACCCGATTATCGAGAATTATTCGATCGTTTCCTCCGAAAACCGCTCATCAGCCTGAACTGGTCTCCGCGTTCGCGAAGGTACCTTGTTTCAACTAGGACTCCTGCTTTCTGCTGCCGTGTATCCATTTCGCTGCCTGCTGTAATCTCATTGAACGCATCGCTTGCCGGCATTTGTGTCTTATCAACGGGGCGGGTTTTGAATGCATCCTGACAACCTCTGTACCCCACGTAACGCACAATTCCGGATCTCGTCCCCTCGCCTGATTCAATTTCGAGCGTCCGTCTCGCCTCCAAACCGTTTTTGCGCCGCCACGTGAGTGACATCCGTACCTTCATTGCTAGTTTTCTCTCCAATGCTCCGTCGAATTTTGGTATACATGTGTCCAACAAACCCAAACTTCTGGGTCTGTTCCTCCCCCGGTTATCATATTCTCCTTCGAATATGACACTTCAATTACCGGGTTTACACCTTTTTGCTTATCCTCGGTATTGCTTGAAACATGTTCTGATACGGCGGCTAACTCTTACTCGGAAATTAGAGATATTCAGGGAGGTTGTATCCTTTATATGCCTCTGCCATACCGTCTGGGGGAGTTCCTTTTACTTCTAGGAATCCTTAACCTTTGAGAGATTTCCAACATTTTCGTTCATTAGTGACTACGCTACGCCCAGCTAGTACCGTAGTTATCTTTGAATAAATCCGTGCACCAGTTCTAGGTCACGGCGATGGATATAACTACGATTTTAAACAAGAATCGGACGGCAGTTGCTGCGGCTGCTGAAGCCCAGCTGCAACACCAGTTAGCCCAGTCGAACCAAATGAAATCACGATCGCCATCAGAGATGGGATCAGAACACAATGTACGGCAACCAGGCCGCCACTCGGAATTTCCACCCTCTGCGCAGCCCATCCAATTACCCAATATCTCCCAGTACCACACGTCAATCCCAGGAAATCATCATGCATCTATGATGCGGACCGATTATTCTCAGAATGGCCACGAAAGTATGTTCCGGAGTGTGCAAGGCAGTAGCAGTGGTCCCGGGAGAGGAAGTGGAGAGCCTGCTCCAAAGTCATTTCACTGCCAAACCTGCAGCAAAGGCTTCGCCCGACGTAGCGATTTGGCAAGACACGGTAAATATGGCTTTATATCTGTTTTCGGCTCTGATTTTATTAATGTGTATGATTAGAACGGATTCATAGTGGCATTCGACCCCATGTGTGTGACTGGCCAGGTTGTGGAAAGCAATTCATTCAACGTTCCGCTTTAACAGTCCATACTCGTGTTCATACAGGAGAAAAGCCTCATATGTGCGATCGTTGTGGCAAGGTAATTTTCTCCAGGCCCAGGCATGTAAGACGCAATACGCTGACGTTTCGCTACAGCCATTTAGTGACTCCAGTTCACTGGCCAGGCATAGGAGAATACATTCAGGAAAGCGACCGTATAAATGCCCATATGCTAACTGCCAAAAAACATTCACACGCCGCACAACATTGACTAGGCATCAGAATCATCACACCGGTACGATAGAAGAAGCTGCTGCCGAAACGGAAGCGAACTTGCGACAGGGTAAAGTCGTTCGTCCTGGTGATGGCATTTATTCTGAGACTACTTCAACCCATGGAACAGCTTCGCCAGCGCAAAGAAGTTCTGTCTCCCCGAGGCATGAGCTGCCCCCTCTACATGCTCATCGACAAATGGGCGATTATTTCATGGGAAACAGCTCTCTACCGCCTCACTTAAGGGGAGATTTTCAGCAAGGCAGTCCACGAGCGTCTCCTTCCGCCCCTTCTCCTACTCTCTCTACCTTCTCTACGACTCATCACACTCGGCCATCACTTACCTCGCACCCTAGTGCCTATGGTCCACCACAGCCGCTTGAACCCCCGCCCAACTGTGGTTCCAGACCTGGTAGTGTTATAGGTAGCCCGCATATGACAACCGTGGGCTGGGCGTCGCCTTCTCTGAACAGCGTTCCGTCCCCAGGATCAGTTTCTGCTCCTGAATATACATATCCAGAACCATCTGGACCGCCCTTTGCAGGTGGAATGCCTGCCCATATGTATTACCCCAATTCTACCATTAGACGCCCACAGAGCACAGAACCGGAAAATTATGAGCTAAAGCCTAAGGTGGAAGAATCCTGGATTTCTCATGCCTGAGATGGGGCATTAAATAGTTCTCTTCCATTGACTTGAAGTCCGCGTTTTATCTTTTTCAAGGATACCCCGATTCCATTCCTCTTTTCACCTTATATCCAGATTCCCCTCTTGGGTTTGATTCCTTTCGGAAGTCGCATTTTCGGAGCATTGTTAATTGTAGGTCTTGGTGTTGTATTTTCCTCTTACTGTGGCCTCCCTTTGGGGGGCTACCAGTTTAATTCCACTTTTAATTTTTTTTTCTTTTTCTTTTCTTTCCCGATTTTTTTTTTTTTCTGGTGGCATATTTCTGGATTTGACTCTTTTTGTTTAGCAACCAACGGCTTTGAGATCTTAGGATCAACATCAAAACATAGACGGGTTGGGCGTCGGCCAGGTAAGAATCGGCAGAGAAGATTTTATCCTCTTAGTTTTCTTTCCTTATTTAAGGGGCACGGTTGCGATGGCAGTTATGGTTCGAAGGAATCGCCATGGTTTGGTTGTGTCCTCTTCAATATGCGATGATGTATGCGAAAACTATCCGCCCTTTTTTTATTTTTCGTTATTTTTATTTTTCTTTTTCATTTTTCCTTTTTGGTTTAGTTTGTTAGACTTTTATCTTGTTTTCACTTTTATCGATACCTCTTTCTAATAATGCTAACATGATTTTAATATCGATGTTAATTGTTCATACAAGAATTGCTTTAGCAAGAGGTGCATACAGTTACCAAGGGCATTGGCAATCTGTCCAGCTAATTTTTAATATGCAGTTTCTCGGTATATATGACCGGCTTTTTGTTAAAATAATTGTTAGCCATCAACCAGACCGTAGTTTTATGTATGTACAGGTAAATATGATGCACAAAAAAAGAAAAATTTAAGAAACCTTTTCATCTCAGTTTCTGTATGCCCCAAAAATAGTTACCCCATTTCTCCGACCCTGGAATCAACCTCCATCCCATACCAGGGAAATACACAGCCCCCACACATTTCCATCTTGTATCAAGATATCTTGGATGCCCTGGCGTTGAACTACCAGATAGCCCGGACTCTTCAGGATCTGCTCTAATTGACCTCGACCAACCATGTAGTTCATCCACATTTACGAACTTGCTCCATTCATGAGTGCCGCGTGGGACTACGCCAATAGGCCAGGGGGCTTCGGCGAGGACTTGATTGATGATGTATGAGGGCAAGGTGCGGGCGATGGTGGAGCCAATTAGCCACCCTCCTGGTCGGACTAGGCGAAGACAGTTTTGTATGAATTGCCTTGGGGAAGAGGTGGATGAGTCTACGTGTTCGAGGACTTCGAAGGTGGTGACGATGTCGAAGTTTGATGGGCTGGTAGAGTCGGGGGAGGAAGCTTGTTCTAAGGGTGTTGTAACAGGTGTTGGTGATGACGTAGAGCCGGCGGACACGAGGGATTCGAGAGTGGTGGTTTCGTATTTGAATTTGCCAGATTGCAGATGTGAATAGAGTGTTGGGTCTTTGCGGGCGTGGGAGAGGGCGATTTCAATCATTACGGGGGACGGGTCAATGGCGAGGAGAGAAGATGCGTTGGTTCGGGTGGAGAATAGCGAAATGGAACTGCTTAGGGGAATTGTGCGCGCCAGAGATTCAGCGAATATACCGCCGCCGCATCCAATGTCTAGGTATCTCAACCCGCTTCTCGTAACCACCTCCTCCCTCTTTGAGCCACTATGTTCGCTGAAATCAGGCACTTCGGATTTTCCTTCTGACAAGCAGGAAGCAATGAATTCATGTCGTAATGGATTCATCAAGTGTAGAATGCGTGACGGGCCCAAAGGATCCCACCAGCTACTAGCGAGAGACGCGAAATGGGCCATCTCGTCCGAGGACACGGACGATTGAGTAGTGGAATGATGACGGAGGAATTGTGCTGTTGTGCGCCTAGGAGCATGACGAAGAAGTAAGTTCAGATTGCGCGCCGCGGTGGCACGCAGTACGCGGACCATGACGAGAGGTAAGTAACTCCGGAGATAGGTAACTACCTCATCGAGCTGTTCAACAGAGAGATAAATTGAAAGTGATCCATTAGCTAGAACAGACCTCACCTCCCGGAACAGCTATGGATTAATATTCCTCCGAGCCAAGAAACATGTAATGCAAACACGACAAACACAACAAGAGAGTACGAAGTACGATTAATCCAATATCTGGTCTAGAAGTTACAGCGGTACCTGCGAGGCGGTGTCTTCGTTCTCAAACGTATTCGCATTCAAAAGGAAGTCTACCCTGCACAATTGTCCGTTCCGGTCCACTCAGAAAGGCCGCTATGATCTAAGCCTCTTTGTTGTCAGAGCAGACCATGAAACAGCCCTGTGAGAGGAAGACACCACGAAACAAGGTTCTCGTCATTCAAGAGACGCTCGATGCCCGTTCTGTTAGCTCAAATAAGGAGCCCATTTCTTCCTCTGAACCCCTTCGGCTCTGGCTCCAGCAATACAAACAGCCAAGAATAGCAAAAATAGCAAACATTGAAGTGACCATGCTTGAGCGGCCCACCGTATATCCACCAGAATGCGCTTGGTAGGTTGAGGACAACTTCTTTATAGCTAATATTCATCATAGCAGGAGTAACCCGAGCTTGAAATCGTGCTCAATCACTATCTCAAAGGCCCATATCAGCTAGAGTGTAACTTGCAATGTATTTGTGCATGTCACCTTTTGCTCAGCAACTACGACAACAGAGGTTGACCTGAACACCATCTACGACGTGTTTCGGCGCGGGAGTTTGCAGAATTGCGATTTGCCCGAAGGGCTGCTCGAGCGTCCCGCACTCGAAAGGCGCTGTATGAAAACATGGCCGCAGACGGACGAATAGACCATATATATATATATATATATCATTATCATCCACAAGTACAATTTGTCTTCGGGCTGATCACAAGGCGGCTCATTAATTCGCGGCGGTTGTCGCCTGGCTGGATAAGTTGGGCTTGTTCATGGGTCATTTTTCGGGTTCTGCAGGTGAATTGAGATGAAAGCAAAAGGAGTCGGCGATTAATATTTGCAGAAACTGTGGCCTGACGTTTTGTTGGACGGAAGTTTCTCCTAAATGTGAAGAGAGAAGCGAGGCACTCTTGCAAAACAAATTGGCATGTAACTTTATGTAGTTAGTTAGAGTAAGTTAACCCTCATGTCAAAACGGATGGCGCGTTGCAGCCTAGATTATGTTCAACTTCAGCTAACTTATTGGCAAAACGTACCAACGACTCTTCCACTCTATGTAATTCACAAGATACATGAAAGTCCTTCGACACAAATTGTCTTCGTCTATTTTTATTAACAATGAACAGAATCTCGCACTATTCTCTACTGGTTGTTTCAATTCTATACATGCCACTATCTACCGGGAACTGGAACAGGGGATCAAACCCATGCCAACCGCTCTCCGTAAGCTTATTTCAAGCTGGAGCCAAGCTGGCATTAAGGGAGCCAACTCCGTTCCAGCCATCATTCCTCAGGATCCTCGATGCCTACAAGATCCTCATAACCAAGGAGCCGCCACTTTTGAAATTTATTTGGCAGATTAACTTCACTCCTGAGCAACAACCAATGGAAACATCGTTTTTGCTTCACCTTTGCAGCCTGCTTGTTTAACTACTCCACGCACGATCTCAGACGCCACATTTCCTCCATGTTAAGCTGGGCTTCGGGCAAGGCTGTTGTTGGAGCTTACAGCCAGAGGCGAATCCCGGCACGTCCAAGGGTGCGAAAAACACATATATAGAACCCCCAACAGGCATAAGCCGTGTTTTTCTCATACTCTACTTAATGTGTCGATTGTTAAACACCTTCCTTTTGCTGGATATCCATTTTTCGATTCGAAGCACAGAAATGATTCCCCGTTCCTGGCGCTTCTACAGCCCTGAAGGCGCCCTCACACCTGGAGGGCCTCACACTTGGATTGTTATAGACTGGGACCAACGTCGTTGGTTTAAAGTAACCGGGCCTGCTGAAACTCTGCCCGACCATGAAGATGGAGAAAAGGCGGTCGCACGACACATTGACCAGCTCAGTGCTGACATGCACTCAATTACCGTATCGGCAAACGGGGATATTTTGAGCGTGTCTTCGGGATGATGACCCTACGTGGGAGATCAGATACCTAGAGCGTCCAGAAACCCTTAAAGATGGAGGGGCCGCCCATAGATCGGAATTCACCGAAGTTGACAGACTCAGCGTGTGTACAGATTTGGTGGAGTATCATCGAGAGCGCGACGACAAAGAGCCCCTCGTCTTCAAGTATACAATTATCCAGGAACGCGTCAAAAACATTTGGGACGAACTTCACATTCTCAAAGCCCTTAGAGGCCACGAGTCTTTTGTCTCATTTCATCGGGTAATCCTTGATGACGTTACTGAAAAGGTCCTCGGGTTCACATCCCAGTATATATCAGGAGGCACCCTTGAGAAGTACTGCGACCGCCCATTCTACTTCCGCTGGCTAAAGCAACTTACGGCTGCCATTGACGACTTAGATCTTCGATTTGGGATTAGCACTAGGACGTCGCACCTCGTAACATCCTACTTGATCCGGTCAATGAAGACTTGAAAATATTCGACTTTGACAGGTCCGCTTTGATTAAGACATAATGACGTCGACGGTCTTATTTTCACCATCTATGAGACCCTTACCAAGGATAATCATTATGGAGATGTTCCTTTCGACGAGCAGGAGGTGCATAAAGTCGAGGCTCTAGAGGAATGGAAGTCGGTTATTCCCTTGGAAGACGGGAAGTGCGGAATTATGGCTTATCGAAGTTTTTTTAGCGGAATGGCGGCGGCCAAGCGAAGGACCACTCGGACTATTAAGCACTACTCTGAAGCAACAAATGCAGTTTCATGGCCAGTCTACCCTAAACCGGGCCTCTTTCCAGTGGTGTATGATAATGAGCCATGTGAAGCCATATGCCGACGAAGAAGCGAAACCTTGGAAGTCGGAGATTATGTTACTTGCTGGGAGAGACCTCCACAGAAAAGGGTCGACCCGTGATTGATGGTGGTGTTTTTGCGAGGTCGCAGACTATTTTTATTATGTGACGAGGTTATATCTCATTAACCTAGGGAGTACTGACGAGGGCCTGGATAACGCGCAAAGTAGGTTCTACATTGTCAATGTTTGACCAGTGGTATTGATGAATAAATTTCTAATGTAATCATTGATTTTGTATTTGTCCGCTAGCATGCTTCATGCCTCATTATACGTTCTTTCAAAACTGTCTTGTATGATAAATAACCCAATCCCATCGTTGGATATTTAGTGCATTACTAGAGCATCGATTGCAGGCTCTTAATAGAACCCCGAGGACTAGAAATTATTTGCGAATCTACCTATCACAGGGTTAACCTTGAGTGTACTTCCCAACAAGCCAATCAGTTGATCTGTACTTTGTCTTGCTGTGAAGGAACAACTCTCGCATTCCTACGAACACCACGCTTCTGGGCCCTGAATGTTTCTGGATTAATTCTCTTGCGGTTCTAGGAGGAGGTCAATTCAATCTCATGGCAGAAAAACTACATACCGCCATTGTCAACGTAAAACTTGTTCAGGTTCCAATACTTCTCCAAGGTAAGAAGATGGTCATGTTGTACTTTCTAGATAATCCCAAGGAGATGGCTGGGGCAAGGCATACAGAGCCAAGTCATTGTGATTTGACAAACTATGAGCCACGCACAGGATTGGAGAACTAGTCCACTATATCAATAATACTTCTGCATGATTTTGCAAATGGGAATGCTGATGTTCCTTAATAAAAGAGCTGGAGAAAAATACCACCCAAGAGCAAGTTGGGACAAAGAGTGGGCGGATGCCTTTGCTAAGAGAGACTAATTGAAGTGGATGAAGTCTTACTTCGTGTTATTTCAACTTGGGGATAACAAGAGGTCCTAACCTTTTGCTCTGATGAGATTTGCCCAAGACGACCATCTGCGTTCTTGATGTCAGATGACCTGGAAAGCTGATACCTCGGAGTTTCGTAATGCCGGCACCGGCCAACGTCGTCCGTTGAGGGATCAAAATTTGACGTTCTTCAAAATTAAGAGCATCACAACTAATCCAAAGATTAACTACAACCAAATTGAACTATGGAAATTAATATCAGTACTTTTTAACAACTTGCCTCGCTGGCTTTTGGCCTTGCGATCATCTTTTAAGTCGTTCGGCCAGCTTGAGCCTTGCTTAGACCTGCTCTGTCGGTTTTCCAACCGAGTTCTCTGTGTTACGCCTGTGCATTTCCCTTCCGCTGATGCTAGACCTGGAGCTTGCGAACCCTACACCGAAACTCTTTTCGCTTCCTCTAGTCAAAGACTTTGCGAAAGTGAAGAACCCTTGTCGAAGGCCAAGTTCATGACTTGGCCAGCGTTTTCTGAACCCTGTAACGGTTGCGCCTCCGTAATCCTCGCCGGATGCGAACCAACCTGTCCATCGTTTTGCCATCTTCCATGCTTCTACGCCGAGAATGAAGACAAACACTGAACCGAATGCAAGCCCCCATTCCCAAGTAATACCCTGATGCTTGAAGACCTTGGTATTTAAGCCAGGAATATACACTGCTGGGAAGACGGATACTGCCCCGATAGCCACCGCCCAGAATAGAAACTGGTTTTCCCAAACATCATGAAAGAATGGGAAAGAGCGGAATCGTTCATCGCTGCGGTCGCGTAATGGGTCGAGGTTAAACATACTGTTCCGGAAATGTTTGAATTCCCATGCAGAGATCAGGATGAGCCATGTGAGCTCTGCAAAAACTGCTGCACGAGCTCGAAACACAGTCGTGCAAGAATCGCTAGATGTGCGATTACAATCAATGCCTAGTGATGCTTTGCCGTTACCAACGCCGTAGATAATAATGACGAAGGTAAGTAAAGTACAAGACCCCATAATTACACCATATATAAGCATGTCGGCGATGATTTGCCACGTGAACACCCCTTTCTTTGTATCATGTGGTGGGCGGTGCATCACAGCTGCATCTGCTTTCTCGCGGCCAAGGCCAAATGCAGGGAAGGACGATGTCAGCATATTAATCCAAAGGATCTGAAGTGGCGAGAGTGGAAAAATGGAAACACCGCTTTTGTCCTTGAACCCAAGGCCGACAATGAGAAGAACAACCTCGCCGACATTCGATGTTAAAAGATGAAGAATAAACTTTTGGATGTTCTCGAACATCCGTCGTCCCTCTTCTATAGCATTCACGATACTTGCGAAATTGTCGTCAGTTAGCACAATGTCGGATGCTGATTTGGCAACGTCCGAGCCGCCCATACCCATGGCAATTCCAACATCCGCAGCTTGGAGGGAGGGTGCATCGTTCACGCCGTCGCCAGTCATGGCGCAATAGCGTCTCCGGCGATGAAGAGCGGCAATCATCCTAGTTTTTGTATCGGGCGCACATCGAGCTATAACCAATGGAAGAGCTGGTAATGCATCAATCTCCTCGTCAGTCATGCCATCGAACTCGGCTGCTGTTTTGACAAGGGAAGCTGCTTCGTTGGCAGAAAGATTTCCTGGGTTACGTGGAATAATCCCAACTTCCTTCGCAATAGCAGTCGCAGTAGAAGGATGATCACCCGTCAACATGTGGACCCGAATACCGGCCATAGTACATTCTGTTTGGAATTAACCTTCGCCCTCAACTCATGAAAAAGAAAATGGAAAAGGGAAAAGGGAAAAGAAATACCTTTAACGGCGTCTTTCGTTTCCAATCGAGGGGGGTCATACAAGCCCGCGAGACCAAGTAGTGTCAACTCGCTTTCAATTTGATCTCGAGGAATTTCTGTATGGGGGTCAAAGTTACTTGGCCCGGCTTTTTTAGCAATAGCCAGAACTCGCAATCCCTGCTCCGCAAGGAACCCCATTTGATCAAGTACTTTTTCCTTGGTGGCCGGATTCATCGGCTCTTCGTGCTCACCAATCCCAACAGAAATGCAGAGGTCTAGGATCCTTTCCACAGCTCCTTTAGTAAAAATTACCGTTTCAGGGCCTTCTCCACATTGGTAGATAACAGACATCCGTTTCACACTGCTATCAAATGGATACTCGGACAGTTGCTTCCATCCATTCTCTTTCTCAAGTTTTGATTTTCCAAATGCAAATCTATGGGCAAAGACTTGCAATGCAATCTCAGTCGGATCTCCCATGGTTTGCCACTGATTTGATTCCTTATCGAGGCGAAGCTTAGCCAGGTTGCATAACGCTGCAGATTCCAGGAATGCTTGTAACTCAGGAACGACTTCGGGAATACTTGTGGATTGGTCTTCGTCATCGTCGTCTTCACCGTTAGAGAAATTTTTTTCGTTGCGAAGCTCATCTTGTTTCCGTTTATCACGCTCCTCCTTCTCGGGGGGAACGTTGAACTTTAACCCTGCCGTACTACGAAGGCGATCTTGTTCAGCGCGTTTGCGTTCACGCTCCTCTTCGGCCTCCTGCTTGGATGCTGGCGGTTGGCTGATGCTGATAGTTCCGCGGGTCGGGTTGTTAGCATCATTCGACTTATGCACCGTATACATTCCGACACCAGGAATCCACGCTTTCCGTGTAACCATTTGCCCTTGAGTCAAAGTTCCCGTTTTGTCCGAACAAATATTCGTCACCCCGCCCAATGCCTCAAGGGCACTAAGTTGGCGCACTACGACTCTTCGTTTCCTCATCTGTGTCATACCGACCACCATTGTGATTGTTAAGACAGCGATCAGCGATTCAGGAATAATAGCAATGCCTTGGTGGTCAGCGAATGGACAGCTAACAATAAGTGGCGGGGCAACTTACCTGTTGAGATAGCATAAATCGCAACTTCGTTAGTCACTTTAAACTTGTTGACGCCAAACACAATGATAGCGAGCAAGAGAGCGCAGCCAAAAAGCGAATAGGCAAGCTTGCTCAACTTGATTTGCAGCGGAGTGCCCTCTGTGAGACCAAGAAACTTGCCAATTCCATCCCAAATACGCAAGGCACCTCCCTTGACTGGTTGAAGTGTACCGTACTTTTTCCGGGACATTGAACGGTTGGGTTTGCGTTGTTTCCCCTGCATGGACTGCGCAATCTTGCCGATTTCCGTATTCATCCCAGTAAACACGATGATCCCGCGCCCTCTCCCTTTTGTGACTGTGGAAGAGGAATAGGCCATATTTAGGCGGTCGCCAACGCCGGTGGCGATTTCATCTCCATTAGCACTAAATTCGACGTCCTTTGCAACTGGAACGGCCTCTCCAGTCAAGATTTTCTCGTCACATTCTAAGTTCATAGCTTCAAAGAGACGAATATCCGCGGGTACAGTGTCTCCAGTTTTAACTTGGACAATATCTCCAGGAACAACCTGTCCTGATGGAACGGTTACTTCATGTCCATTTCTGATTACGGTTGCGGAAGGTGAAGAGAGAGATCGCAAAGAATCCATCTTTTTTTCCGCTTGAAATTCTTGGTAAAAACCAATGAGCACGTTTGCCACAATAACGGCGGTGATGACTCCTCCTTCGACGTAGTCTGAAACTCCGTAGGCTAGGGCCATCGCGAGGACGAGGACCTATTTCCATCGCAAAGTTACTACATTCGTTCCCAATACCTTATATGAAGAGATATAGAAATGGAAATATATGGGCGCTGGACGGGTGCCACGTTTTGTTCAGTGTGCCCCTTCTAACTGGCGCAGGAACACGCCTCTCCATTGCATTGAATCTATCTGCCATGCTACATTCCCTCGCCTTGGAACGTCTTTTGAACTAAAGGCGAGGAAGAAACATCACAGAGTGAAGGTTGCCTCGTATCTAAAGAGGGAACAAACTTTGACTTGACAACATTCTGGGCTGAGACTAACAAGACGAACTTACCAATATCATCGCATTGGAAACCTGCTTTCCAAGCAGAGTATACCATTTGACACCGCCATCACCTAGGAGCCGATTCGCGCCGTACTTCTGTTGCAGTTCTTGTATTTTTGCGTCGCCTGTCAAACCGGTTTCAAGGTTTGTCTGCAAATATTGAAGGAGATGATCGACAGAGAGCAGAAACGGATGCCGCTCATACTCCTGATTTGTTAAACCATCTTTACTCGAGGAAGGCATCACGAGACCTAAACCGGTTTCGCTTTTATATGACTCCTTTGACAACAAGGCTTATAACTTTCACGAACGGTAGAACTCTTTCAGAGTTTTAATGCAATCAAGTGGAAAGAACGAATGCTGATTCCGTGAAAATCCTCTTATCCGTATGAAGATGAAGCCGAAGGAAGGAATGGTCCAAAAGGCGGGAAAGGGTGATTAGGTTTCAGCTGAACGAAAGTGTAGGGGGTTAATAAACCCATTCGAGTGATGCTTCACGCAAAAGTAAGGCTCTGGTTCTCGGAGAGAGCGTCGAAGGGGTAATGCCTCCGCTAGCTATGATCCGAACCGGAACCGAGAAAGGAATATTCCAAGCCGTTGGCCCGTTCCGACTAAGAAGACTCGGTCGAATTATCGTAACGAAAAAGAAAAGTATGTATTTCAATTCTGTTATCGTGGAATACCGGATATGCATACAGGACTCTGGATGTATTGGCTTATCCCAGGAAGAAAACAATGGGTCGGGGTTGAAGCGGGGGGAGTACCTGGGGTATATATACCTTGTGGTCATCAAAGTGGCCATCAAACGGTATTCCGTCATTTCTTGGGTCCGCCTCAAACTTACTGCCAAGACCAGGCGAAATTGTGCCCATTGCTTTCGACCTGGCCAAGTCCTTCCCCCTTGCACGTACTTGCGTTAGCTACCCATGGGATGTTCATTCCACCCGTGAACAATAAGGTTATGGCGTTGAGGGGAGAGGTAAATATGCGACCCTTGGCTCGTGGGAAACTTTAAGAAGGGGAGGTGAGACACTTGGATAAGTCATTGACTATGATCTATTCACTGTGATTTTTTCGTGCGATTGATGCCTTAACTCGTCCGCGTTTAATTACTTAGCACAATTGACACCATCATGTCTCTCAATCTTACCATCTTCCTTCACATTACCCCCTCCATCGCGTTGCGGCCACCCGTAGCTCCATCGCCAGCATTTGAACCTTCGCCCATCCGGGATTCCCACTCCCTCCGGAAATCTCTTGGCATCTTTGTTTCTAACCCCCACTCCCCGCTACCTGTTTCCCGTTGGTCACTTTTTCTACATCCACGTGATTTGGACCCACTTTACTGATATTCCCTCCCACAGAAAACAGCCAATCAGGCTGCGTAGCGGAGGGTAGTTACGTCATGGCCAGCTCACGTGAGAGGGAAAAACTTTCTTTTCTCGTCGCCACGCGGCGGAAGGCTTGGCGGAAGTCCTCTCAGTGGAATGAAGTTCTTGGCAAACTCCGCGACCACCCGCATTGCAAATGGGCGTGGAGCTCCTATAGACAAGAGAATAGAATACGTGTACCCCATATACTATAATAACAATCCGGAGCACCTAGCAGTGAGCACTTCACAGAACTCGGCTTCATCGAGCAAGCCATCATCTACAGCAACACCCCAGCAATGCTATGCAGTTACTAAATGAATTTAAGGGAATGTGTCCCGTGCTTCCAAAGCGTCAATTGGACGAGTCACACAATAATCGGCTAAAGCGGATCAATTAACTCGACGTGTTTCATCCCGAAGAACACCCGGACCTAGATAAAAGATGAAGCTCTCTGTAATTGTCAGTCAACGTTCCGCCCACGTGCCCAGTTTTGTAGTGGTAACATTTGAGTTGCAACCGGTCATAGCGTCCGCTCTTCTCAAACACCAATCAGACCGACATTACTCGGAAACCCTATTCGATAATCGTTGAAGAGGAGAAGCGTCTAGATCTTCTCCGCGGACCAAGCCGCTAAGGTACCTGCCCAGTATGCGCTGGCGAATACGCTATTAACTATGGCTCGGTCATTTAAGTTGAAATTCGTGAGATGAAAGATTCATTAGAGAATTATCTATCTACCGGTAGTCACTCAATTACTTTTCGGTTCCACTGCAAGAATGAAAATAAAATAACCGGGTGCTCAAAATTTCCCAAAAAAAAAAAAAAAGGAGCATTCCTCCCAGAAACGCTAACGAAGAGCGGCACATCTCACCATCACAACAGCTCAGCTTGATATCATTTGCAGCTTCAGATTCTTCCACAAATTCCTACTACCGTTAGTTGTCATGCCATGTGCTCAATCCATTGGCCTCCTAACAAAAACGAAAAGATTTAGGAATCCGCTGGTCATGGGCTTGACGTGATAGAAGTGTAATATCGCGCATGATTTACTTCATCACCCTTCAGCGCTCATTCGTAGGGCTTCGACGACCCCGCAGACCACTTTGGGGCTTGAAGCTTGTTTACGTTTCCTGGGTTGGGATTGGATCTGCCGATCGAGGTGGATTTGGGGATGTATGTATGTGTTGTAAACATTCCTGACGAGAACCTCGAACATTCCACAAAGAGAGATTACTATCTTATCCTCCCAGGACTCCGCTCATTCGCGGAGATGATAGACTATACGTATTTGCCTACTTTGCTAGGTACATTTTTCATTAATAGAGTACGTAGAGGAGGCGATTCCTAACGAAATTGGTTCACGTGCCCTCTTGCTGTCTGCGGGCATAAACTAGGCAGCTTTCCGATTGGACGGTAATGACTGCCGTCAGCACTCTGTCGGAAGCATCAGTGGAACGGATTTAGACTGGTCAATCGAACTCGGCTCTATATACTTCACTTCCGAACTTACCTTCAACCACGACAGGATGAAGTCGATGAATGGATACCCATTTCTCGCAACACATCTCGAAACTCGCCACTTTTCTCGGCGAATATTCATTTCTTGCCTTTTCCTTTCTTCTTCTTCCCTGCCTTCGGCTCTGGTACGCTAACGGTGCCTTCAGTAACATCGTCTCCCTGGTCTTTCAACTTTTCCGAACCGCTGATGAAAAACGTGAGGTCTCGATTCTGTTCAGTCAGATCTTCGTTGGTCACTTTCAATTTCTCGACTTCGGCGGTCAAGTATTCCACGCGCTCCATCAAGCTGGTATTCATTGTTTTCTCTTCTCGATACTCTTTTTCCATCTTATGAGCTAGAGACTCAAACTTATCTGCACGGCGTTCAGCCCGGCCCTTTTCTTTTTCCAGAGTTGGTATCGTCTCTTTCACAAGAGTTTTGTGCTCGGACTGTAATGCTTCGAGACGTCTGGTCAATTTCTCCGTCGCTTCTTGTGCAGCAAGGGCAGCTGCACTTGCTTCTGATGCTTTATCAGCAGCGCGCTCAACTTTTTCTTCAAAGTATGTACGTTGACTCTCGAGCTGACTTGTAAGGAGATGTGTATATTCTACACTCATGTTCTCCCACTTTTCTCGAGGAACAGCATCGGCCCAGTCCGGAGGGTCAAGGGCGCTATTGTCAGCAGCTGGTAATTCTAGTAGTTTTCCATCAGCTTTATTTTGAATGATTCGATGCACGTAACCATCTCCGACATAGTCCCACACGCGTTGTGACGATAAGTCCATCGCGAAAGCGTGCGCCGTCTGTTTGAAATGAGCAAATGCATGTGCACCATCGTATCTGCCACATCCGATATTTCCGCATATCAAACAAATCCAAAGGTTATCTTCTGAGCGGCAGACGCTGCATTCCGCTGGGTCTTCTTCAAGGCTGAAGCTTGAAGCACGTTTTGCCAAGTCTTCTTGTGTATATCGACAAACGGGACAACCGCTACCTTTCCACTTTTGTAAACATGTGCAGTGAAAGACATGCTGGCAAATTATGGTAAGAAGCCCACTGGTCTCGTCCATGCGCTCCAAGCAAACCGGGCACGTTGGGAGTTCGATTAGCGATGGTGTAGGGGGAGCTAATGGTTTCGTGGACAAGGCCGCGCTCGCTACGCTGCTCGCATGCGCCTGCGACGTAAAAGGATCGTTGTTTGTATCGGGAAAACGACCTTCTAGAGAGATTGTAGGAACTTGAATTTCGACATCCTTTACGAATACGACATGGCACGTCTCGGGCTATTTATCAATTTGGAGTGTCAGTATATAGGAATTCGCTTCTAGTCGCGACGGGAAATCGATGAATGGACTCACTTCCGTGCTATTGAAGACCTTGCCATTCCAGTCTCTCTGCCACTCCCTAGCCTTGCGCCCACTTCGAAACTTCATTAACACCATATAGCGATTCCGTCTTTCAGTTCGAATCATGCGGAAATGGCTAACTTCATTCTTTGTTTCTTGCCCGACCCAACCTATGAAATCTGGAGGGGACATATAGGAAGGGACAGCTAGAATACATAAGGTGGTACAATCCTCCTGAGGTAGAGGCGTGTTCGAGCTTTCATTCCCAATGCTGTTGCGTGGGTGCTTTTTATTTCCTGTAGATGGTACTCCCATGTTCCGTGCTATTGACGAACCCTTTAAGAAGTATGGATCATCATCATGGTCAGAGAGACCTGGCGTGGAATCTCCGTCGCGATAAAGGTGCACGATGCCCCACACACTATTGGGGATCTTGTGGTCAAGTGAGATATATTTCCCTTTGGTAGCGAGGCCCCCGATAACCCTTGATCCAATGCCTTTGGCTACTTGGTTATTGTCAGAGCCGCTACTTCGAACAGGCAGTTGAGCGTTCTCCGGAACCATGTCGATTCCTTCGACAGATATGCTATCAGTGCGTCTATCGCAAGCAAGCTGCACTGGAAAGTGAGGTTTAAGTGAGGTTTCTCCGCCGCCAGCCGTAGAAAGATTCGCTATTCCGCGTGTGGTTTGTTGTGGATGGGATTTGCGAGGTGTCGCAGAATTCGCTGCAGGTAGACATTGACAAGGAAAGCCTGCCACTATATCAACAGAGCCGTTTCCTAGGTGTGATTCACTAGTTCTCAAGTTCTGGTCAAATCTTGGTGAAAGTGGTCGGTTGTTTTGATCCCTTTTGCCTTTAAGTTTCTGCTTGAAGAATGGATGCAAAGACTCGCGGATGGATTCAATCGTGAGCGAGTTGGTATTTTCAAAGCCTATGTCAGTAAGAAACTCAAGGCAAATATGATAGAAGTAGGAGGGCATATCGCCTGTTCACCATATTGTTTGTAGTGCTCCAAACAGCTCTGGTGTGGGATACGATAAAGAGCTTCTATATCAATGGCTGTCCACGTGACCTTAGCAGCAAACTTATTACATCATCAAAGCCCACGTCCCCCAACGCCTGTCAAGCAGGAGGGCAAAACTTCTTCAAGCATGGCATACTTTAGTTCTACAAGGGAACGGACAATCTATGCATAGGCAATTTGGGGAATTTGACAGGATGTCAATCTCATTGATCGTAGCTATTGAAAAAGAAGGACATGCAAGATGTTATCCAACACGTGTGTAGTATCCACCAAACGCCATACCGGTTTGAATGCTCCAGGGTAAAAAGAAAAGAATCAACAATTCAAAGGAATATGGACCTCTAATTACCACCACGCAATCTCAACACCAAGTGCAGAGTGCTTTCTTTCTGAATGTTATAATCGGAAAGCGTCCGGCCATCTTCAAGCTGCTTTCCGGCAAAGATAAGTCGTTGCTGGTCTGGTGGAATACCTTCTTTATCTTGAATCTTTGTCTTAACATTGTCGATTGTGTCCGATGACTCAACTTCCAGCGTGATCGTTTTTCCAGTGAGTGTTTTCACGAAAATCTGCATACCACCACGCAAGCGAAGGACAAGGTGCAGAGTCGACTCTTTTTGAATATTGTAATCAGAGAGTGTACGGCCATCCTCAAGTTGCTTTCCGGCAAAAATCAAACGTTGTTGATCTGGCGGAATTCCTTCCTTATCTTGAATTTTGGTTTTTACATTGTCGATTGTGTCGGAGGATTCAACTTCCAATGTAATAGTTTTGCCGGTCAGGGTTTTCACGAAAATTTGCATACCACCGCGGAGACGAAGAACAAGATGAAGAGTAGATTCCTTTTGAATGTTATAATCAGAGAGAGTGCGGCCGTCCTCGAGCTGCTTGCCGGCGAAAATCAAACGTTGCTGGTCAGGAGGAATGCCTTCCTTGTCCTGAATCTTGGTCTTCACGTTGTCGATAGTATCAGATGACTCCACCTCAAGGGTGATGGTCTTTCCGGTAAGAGTCTTGACGACTAATCAAACCAAAAGGTTAGATAGAACTGGTGATAGATAGCGCGTGTTGTTGCAAGAGGGTTAAAGACTTACAAATTTGCATACCGCCACGGAGGCGAAGAACCAAGTGAAGGGTAGACTCCTTCTGAATGTTGTAGTCAGAAAGGGTTCGACCATCTTCAAGCTGTTTACCAGCAAAGATCAAGCGTTGCTGGTCAGGAGGGATGCCCTCCTTGTCTTGGATCTTGGTCTTGACATTATCAATAGTGTCACTAGACTCCACCTCGAGGGTGATGGTCTTTCCCGTCAGGGTCTTGACGAAGATCTGCATGGTGGCGTGGCAGAGAAATGAAGAGTAGCAAGTATATGCTGAAACAGGGCGATGAGAAGTGGTATGTAAGGGGCGATGTTGTATCACGATAAAGAGAGCGGTTGCTAGGCGAGGACGGGAGAGATGAGGAAGGGAGAGAGGTTGTCAAAAAGATTAAGGAAACACAAAGAAGGAGAGAGGGCGAGAGGTTTAAGTAGGCTGGCGGCAATGGGGGTGGAAGTGAGGGGAGGCGAAGCCGCCAAGGTTAGTCTTTCTTCACTCCAGCTGCCTGTTGTCTCAGCGGTTTCGTATGCCAACTGGTATTGTTAGTAGCCAATCATAGCCCACGGAACTTGCGAACTTGGTTGATCCACTTGCCTCTTCGGGTTAGTTATGGAACTCGCCAGAAACATCTGCGGTATTCATTACAAATTCCATACAAAGCCCAGTACGGAATAGTTTGTCTGGCTTACTAATTACGTCATCGTAGGCATCTTTCTTCTAGGCAACTTCCTCCTCCTCAGTGCGGACATTGGACTTGTCAAATCGAATATCAACCCTTTTGTCGCTAGATTCTCAACCATGTGGGACGGTATGTGCTGCTCTGGTTCATCTCACAGACAGCGAAATCTAGGAAGGCGGGCAGGTAGCTTCCGCTGGGCTCATTATGAGTCACTAGCTCAATCCTAGTTCCCACGCCATCTCGCTTTGACACCAGCGCCTTCGAATACACCAAAGTTCGGAATCTGAATCCGTGAATGGTGCTGGAACTAAAAGTCGACGGCATTGTTTCCGACATGACAGTCAGCACACCCGGCCTGCCTGTATGGATGGAAGTTGTGATTGCATCGCCCACCACAACCTGAACCCACACAACGTCAAACAACGCCAAGGCAGGACGCTGTTACTTGAAAAATCACTGAAGAGAGACAGTTGTTCTTTCAGCTTTCAGTCGATAACGTCAAATATACTCCATCGTCGTCACAGCGAAGAGCAGGAGCGGAAGACAATTTGATGCTTGTGCTGAGATCCGTGGCTAGTATCTGCGCCATTTCTCGCTTTTCTAGCGGCCTGGGAAGGGAACTTCAGGGGATTATTAGTGCACCCCAAGGAAGAAATTGGTGAATCACCAAAGCCGTGTCGCGCCTTCTCAAGATATCGAGTCGGATTATCAACAAGGCCAGATTTGACGGATGGAGTCTTTCATTCCTCAGTATGAACTCTCTTCATTTATACGAATGTGTTCTCTTAGTCTTATCCTGTGCTGAGACTTTGAATGCGAGACACTGGTAGATTATCGGGACCACACAAAATCATATTTTGCGATGCTCACTAGTCGTCGGTGTTGGGCATTGAAATTTCAAGTGTCAAAAAAAAAAAAAAAAACCTTTCGCTTCCTTCAATCTGAAGAGGTCAAAGTCTTGAAATCTGAGAAAATGGTCAGAACCCTATTTGCCATATAGTTCTCTTGATAATTTGGGATGAGATGAGCAAGTTGGGATTCGAGTGAAACGTTCAATATATATAGTCTTTTGGTATGACTCAAGGATTCACTTCCGAGACCACTTTGTGTGAGAGGCTAGGCTAGGCTAAGTTGGAATCACAGGGACGTCAACATCTCTCAATAATCCCAGTGAACCACTGTAAAATATCGAATAAATTTGGTGTCTCTAATTGACGTTATCATCCTTTCTGATATACCTAGCGTAAATAAAGTATTCGAGCAAAGCCCTAAGTAGAATCAATTCCCAAATATTTCTCCTCGGCCCCAAACCCCATACCTGATTTTGCGCCTCTCTCACCTTCACATACGCGCATACCAAATCAATCCAATGCAAGTCAAAAAACAAAAAGTTTAGGACTTTCTAACCTCATGAGGTCGACGAATCATGTCAAACGCAAGAGAAAATTGGCAAAAAAGAGCATAGAGACGGGGGACGGGTCACGCCAGCAGCGTGTCCTCCAGTTGACAAACGTGCGTACATGGCTTCTGGCGTCTCGCATGTCTTTGTGTTTATCTCAATGCCTTTGGCCGAAACATGCGCGGTGAAGGAAAATATCAAACCCATATGCTGGGGGCCGATCAGATAGATGCCTGCTCAATGAACGAGCCATGCGTGTATCGTGAATCGATGCAATGAATATGCAGTAGACGTGACGTGTAAAAAAGCCAAAAAGTGAGATAGAAAAAAAGGTTCATGTCGCTGCCCGAAACAGTCCCATGAAGAGAAACGAAAGTGAAAAAAAAAGCATATAAAACCAACACGAAACTTCGAATGATAAAAAGTTCAAAGAAAACAATATTGGTAGGCGGTTTCCGAAGCACGTCTCGGCTTGAGTCGAAACCAGCTTTAACCCGCCTTTCTCTGGTACTCGCAACATTGGAGTTTCAGGCATGTATATTGTTATTCCTCGTATCAAAGACTGTTACAAAAATGTCGCGGTCATAAGATTCGTGGTCTTCGTTATCGTTCCGTTTTGCAAAAAAAAAAAATAAGAACAAAACTGGCAAAGAGCGATAAATGGAAGCATATCGTGGCTCAATAACTTTGCCATACATTAACAAACAGAAAAAGAAAGAAAATATCAAGAAAAGGGTTAAGCGAATGACTGTAGTTGGTATGAAGGGTAGTAAACGCACACAAAACAATGTCATGTCCTCGTTTCACATCGTTGGAAATAGTACGGACGTACTCTTATGTCATAATTGGTCATGTGTCGTAGCCAGTCATTATACGCGCTATACTGCTCGATTCTTTCTGTCGAATTAAGTGGCCGTTGACAATATAGAGTTTCGAGAGCTGGAACTTCTCTATTACACCGCATGAACAACTTCCCGAGTTGCCTGGTTCGAGCGCAAAACGAGTCTCGATAGGAATTTATTAGAAAGACAGTCGAAATCGTTGCGGTCGAACATAGAGTTGGCGCGAGTTCGGAGATAGGATTCTAGGCAGATGGTTAATCGAGTCTGGGTAAAGAAGGGGCGGTTCAAAACTCACCATGCTGCCTAACATGGTCTCGGACTTCAGTCATGGCGTTGCAGACATCAGGATTAGAATTAAGGAGATGATGGTGCTCCTGCGAGTTCCATTCTGTGAATGCAGGCAGCTTTTGAGAGATCGCCTGGAACAGACCAACAATGACACCCACAGGCGTAGTCTCCATATCTGTGCAAAATTTATTCACGGCAGCAGGGTCCTAAAACAATATGTGTTAGTGACCCACAAACATGCTCCATTTTACATGAAAAGAAACTCCTTACTGGCACACGGTAATGGCAGTCAAACTGCATCTCCTCCCAAACAGCTAATAATATTGAAGCAAGAATAAAAATCGTTGGCCAGTTCTTAAGCTTCTCTCCACTATAAACGCTGGAGTACAAGGCTGAGAGCTCCTCCAAGACATCCTTTTGTAGGTCGCGCCACATGTTTGCCATCGCGCACTTGATTTGGAAATTGATCATAACCGGAGCCATAACCTTCCCGTTATACATTGACGTCTCATCTTCGACTTTTCCAACAAAGTCCTCCAACTCGCCGAGACCTTCCACCATAGTAACGTGCAGTGTTAGATTGTAAGCCAAGATCAACTTAAGGGCCTTGCGAATCACTGGCATTTTTGTACGGAAGTAAAACCGGAATGCAGTTTTGAGCATCTGTGTTAAGAAAGGAGTTCCGCCAAAATAGTCATCGACAAATCTCTCGAAACTGCCATTGCCATCGATATGCCTGTCAAGATAATCCGAAAGCATGGCGGTGGATATTCCTTCCATTCCGGCTGAGAGTTTCGCGGTCTTTAGCTCAAAGTTGCTTGGGTTTCGTTGAAGGGATTCGACCCAATCAAGATTGAAACAGTCTTGGTCACGAACGTAGACTTCTCGTGCCTTGATAGGAAGGATTTGGCCATAACCATGCGTGATGAATAGGGTCCGTTCTTTATCGGAAAATCCGGTGATATTACCAACGGAGAAACCAAGAGTCACATGGCGCTCGTAGTCTGCTTTCCAATCTTTCATAAAATAGCCAATTTCTTTGATATCGATTCGCGTGCACGGAACCTGCCATAGTCTTGCATGAGACGGCTTGCATCCTGCGCATGGCTCACCCTTGTCGCACTACAAAAGAGGAAATATTGTTAATAGAAGTGTATAATGTATTAAGATGAGAGTACGTACTGTCTTCTTTAGGAACTTGCATCGAAGGCAGGCTCGGAGTTTTCGTATCTCACTTGCTTGTTTTCGTTGATCCGGCTTCAATGGACCCTTCCGCTTTCCAACGCGCTTTTCCTTCTCAGGCTTGTTCGGATCTGTCTGTTTCCGAACCTTGGTATCAGTATTCTTTGCGGCGATCGGGCTTTTGCGAGAAGGTTTTCTGCTTGGTGGAGAGCCTGCAGCTTGTTTTGATGACCGCGATAACGAGGTGGCCCCTAACTTCTTGACCACAACGGGTATCGGCTGAGCGACAGAAAGCGGACTGACTGCGGTTGGCGGCGATGAAGAAGCATGAGATACAATATCTGACGATACCCTCCTCTGCAATGAAGCATTGTATTCTGATTCAAGGTTCGAGTCGGAGGAACTTGGCGAGTGCGTCGTATGCGGTATCTCCACAAAACTTCCAAAAGAACTTCGCGGGTTTTGGTCCAAGTCAGAATATGATGACTCCGAAAGACTCCGGTTATGTAGAGTCTGGGTGGGATTGATGAAAACATGCTGATCATGATAGGAGTCCATCGACCGTCGGTTGTCGATCAATGTCCAGCTATGGTCGCTGGTGGAACTGGTCAAGGATCTCACCTCCAAATAGGTATCGGTCGGGGAGCTCGTGTCTGGAAGATGATGCGACTGAAACATGTCGGCAAGCCCATCGATTGGAGCGAAGGACGCAAGCTCCGGCTGAAAGTCTTGCCAGGTGTATGGTACCATATCAACTGGCGCGCCCATCGGGAGGTATGAGCCGCTCAGCAAACTGGATTCCAGATGCTCAGTGACGGGCATGAGTTCCATCGGCGACGGTTGCAGATAGGCCGACGTGAAAGGGGTGTCGGCGGTGGTTGGCTGGGTGGTAGCATATTGAAGGTGAGGTTGGATGTGCTGGATCCCCCAGTCCGGAATCAGGGCATGGTCATGGGTGGGAGTAGGATCGAAAGCATGACAGTTGGATTGCAAGGGCGACGCAGTCCTCTTAACATCTAATCGGTGTTGCGATGGCGCTTGATCGATTCCGATAGGCGACCATGTTGGAGCTGAGATGTATCGTCGCGGGTCATAATCAAGACCAATTAAACCATCGGCGTTCATTTTAACCTCAGCCATTGCCTATTATGGCATTGGCAGGTATATGATATCACGAGGCAGCAAAAAGAATATACGATGAAGAGTTGCGATAGACGAGGAGCGTAACCAACAGTGACTGAAGTGACCGCTGCGACAGCTGAACGGCTGAAGGCGAAAAATGATAATATTCTTTTTGGCCGACGACGAATGGTGAGACACAATTCAAGTCAGCTCCTTGGGGTTACAGTTGGAAAGCGTCAGGCCGACAAGTAGGAGAAGAGCAAAAGAGTGAGAGAAAGGGCGAGAGAGAGAGAGAGAAGAGAGGGGAAAGTAACGGGGGGAGGAGGGACGTGTGCTTTACTTGAGCGTGGGGAGCGAGATTGGCGGTGAGGAATGGGCGGCTTTGGTTCGTTGGGAGGTGTGGGGGCGGCTAGGGAGAGCTCTGGGCGCCCGCTGACTCTTGGAAACACGCCTAACTGGAGGCGCGGAACACCCGAACATTTAAGCTTGTCTCTACGCCTAAACTGGCTTCGCGGAGAGACGGCGTTGTTGTGGATGGACTTGTTCCGGCTTCAGCGACTTTTCCCTCTCTTGTAGGCATGGAAGTCCACCACGACTTCGCCCAGTTCGCGAAGCGAGTTATTAGTTACATACGAGGAGTCAAGTGAGTTACTCAAGCGGACAGAAAGACCCGCACATAATCTCGGAGAAAAGAAAAAAATAAAAAAAAATCAAAAATCAAAAATCAAAAATAGGTTTCATAACAACAACTTGCTTGCGGGTAATTGCCACGTCAGGCACGCAATTGGCCATCCACCACTCCCTTCGATTGCCTGACTTTGCCAGCTCATCGGGATCAAATGGTGGGAGTTACCCCGTATCAACTGTCCAATTATCTCGCAGATTCAAAGAACATGACGCTTCAAGGGGAATGGGTTGATGATCCAAACAAACAACGCGGGCTCTTGGGTTTGGGGAGGCTGGGATGTAGCAGTATTATTGAAACCACGCACCTTGCTCGTCCAAGTGCCACGCACTGCGTCACCTGATGCAGCCGAACAAGCTTCATCCCAACTCCCATTTCGATGGTGACAGCATGACCTTTCGTGTTGGCCCATGTTCTTGTTACTCCATCCCGAATGTGATTCGACTGCCTTTTGCTGCATAGCGGGTTGTTGACTGTGCGCACATGCTACTGAGATGATGATCTGCGAGATCCTTTTTGAAACCGAACCAAACACACAGACAATGATCTGAGGGAAAAGGGCTGCCAACCGACTTCCAGCCATTTGTTCAAAAGTCGGATCTTGGGGCCAACTAACCCCCCCAGCCTCGACTTCCAAGGATGACGGTGTAAAAAAAAAGCTCTCATTGAGAAATCGTCAAAGTTCCAACCCCGCAATGGCTGTGATTGAGACAAGCCCCATCCCCAAGCTCTCCCCCATCGTCATGTCCCAGCTCTGTACCCAGAATACATACATTGAGCAATTCTCCGACATAAAACCCGTCCAATAAGAAAACTTCTGATGGATTCCAAGTTTTCAAAATTGGTCAAGGATATCATGTCCATCTCCCGCCACGATGGACTACTTGCATGCTCTCTTTCCCGCTGGGGTCCGCCCTTGGACCTTCACCATGGCGGTCAGAAATGAGCATGAAGAAGCAACAAAATTCTCTCGCTTGGCACCGTAATCCTTTCACCTTGATGCTGCGTATTTACATATGTATCTTTCTCTACATACATACACCCTATGCAGTATGCGTGACTTGCATCAAAGGCGGATGGCGGATGGATACATTTATTTCCCCATACAACCTCACCCAGAAAAAACTGACTCCGCATCCATCCAAAACCTTCCCTGTCGTTTTCGGTTCGCGAAAAGTTTGTTCACAGTGGACGAGGTCAGGTTAATGATATCGGTGGCTGGAGCACCCTTCATTTGGCCTCCCCGCCGTTTCGCTATTGTCTGATTTGACTGTTGAAAGTTATTCACTTGAGAGCGATCCTTTCCGGTTCCCGCTTTAGACCCAATATTTATTTCCCTAAAAGGAAATATGGAGACTCATGGCTCTCATTTCGGATACCGCCTCTTTCCCATTATTCCTATTCAGGTTCAAACGCCTTCAGACTATCGCCAAATCAAGGTTCCCCCAAAAGACCAGCAGATACCCGACGTTAACCTCCTTGCATTTCCAATGGACTAATCCCTTGATTGGCTCAAGCTTGATAGGTTGGCTTGTGAGAGAGGGGTGAGAGACAGTCAGATGCTCAATGTCAAGAGCCGTCATCTAGTCTGTCGCCCTTGGCCGAAATCCCTTGGAAAATCAGATGGGAAAGCGTCGGGGCTTCAGATTATTGGAAATTTCCATCAAACGACAATGGAATTCTCCACACCAAATCAATAAATATTGGGCATCATGGCACATGCGTATGAGAGCGCGGACAATGACTGATGGATCCCTTCGAGAAAATAATCATCACTTTGTACAACATACACACGCAGAGGAGATTCGGGAGTAAGTACAGCATACCGCCCACGCCGCTCTTTGACTTTGATGATACATATTTTGGCTATCCGCCTATATATTGACCGCCTTCTTCAAGAGGAATCAGACTATTGATCTTTTTATGCGACTTCGTCAAGCACCTCACATGGGTCCCGGGTCTGAAACAATAGCATCCCCATTTTGGTATCAGTCGACGTCGTCAAATCTCATTGAGGCTAGCACCCCCTATCCCCAACGGTAAACAATCTACGCCCCAGGTTTCTGACCGTATACTACCCAGCTTTTGCATGATTCACATAGGTTAGCCGTATGCAACGTTGGAAGGGGCGCACGGGCAAATAACTCACAAATTGAATTGTGCATGGATATTTGGATCCCTTATTTCTGCCTTTGTTTTGGCCACCAACTCGTTTATCTTGTCCAGTGTCCAGGCGCGTTCGTTCCCGGGTGTTTTGGCAAGGCACCCAATAGCCATACCCTCGATACCGGCGTCAAATTGGAGAAAATTCCAAATTCCAACTTTTTTCTATTTAGCGTGTTAGCTCAGTGGGTTCAAATTGCCGGACCAATCATGTCTACCCACATATCTTCTATCTTTAGGCCAAGCTCCCAATGGCACCGGCAATTTGCGCGCATGAATATTGACAAAGCCGGCATCCTTGAGCCACTTTTCCAATTCGGGGCCAGGATGCACCGTATAGCCTGCCTCTTCGCGACGGCCAATGGCGATCCTCTGGAGACTCCCCAGAGCGTGTTTATCGGTCAAAGAACCATCCGTTGAGTAGATTGATGAATCCCAGTCCTGAAATTCGGCCCATCCACCAGGTTTCAGAGAACTAAGCCAGTAGTTAGAATGGCTAAATTAGGAGAATCGTTGAGGCGTACTCATATGCCTGCTTCACGAGATGAGGCCAGTCCTTAATGAAGCCAGCGAGGTATCTGGTGTGGATATAGTCGAACGGGACATGTTGATATTCCCATTCCTCCTCAATATCATCAATGATGAATTGTAGGTTCGGTGGAACATTATACGGTTGGATTGGCGTCATATCACACCCTATAACTTGAGAGGAAGGATAGAGGTCGGCTGCGGCGGCCGTCCAAGGTCAGTTAAGTTGTTGTAGCACTCGCACGGGAGTTGGCATTTGGGGCCCACCGAAATCGATTGCCCAAGTTCCTAAAGGATCAGACCGCCTAGTTAGTTCTCCCTCCAATCTTGAGCACTTGGAAGAGCAAGTTCAATGCGAAACCTTACCTGTTCCAGTCCCAACGTCAAGAACCCGTTGAGGACTAGGACCAATGGGTGCCCAATGCAGCTTTTTATCCATCAACGTTAGCATGAGGGCATGGAACAGGTCCAACCTTTCGGTCTCCTGTCCATCGCTCGGAAACGAGCCTAGGCAAGCAATCAGAAAGATGTTTTGACTATTGCGTCCACTAGGTTTATAACCTACTCCCTCCGAAATCTTTGAAAGAATGGTATGTTCGTCCATATTCGGAAACAAACTCATTTATAGACGATGTGAGAGAGGAGGTGCAAGATAGTCTTTAAACCGGAACTGTATCAGTAATTTGCATATGAAATAAATACGATCGGAAAATTATGAAGGGTAGGCCTACATCTCATCACTGTAGGTTTCGTCTCCGTCAAAAAGCTGTTTGTATGTTGAGAGGTTAGCGATATTAATCTGTCAATCGAAGATCTTCTCATGCGGTCCACTAACACCGTCGTCTATTTCAACCACATTCGTGTCGTCAGCTGCCAACGACTGGGCTTTTGGAAAATCCACTGAAGCCATGTTAATGATTGCCAATCAGCAAAGTTTGTCCAGACTAGAAAAAGACCTTTTTCGAGGGTTATAAATCCCAATTTCAAGGACACACTTTTCGCACCCTTTCCTCCACCTGCTTTCAGGGTGTGCCATGGCTTGCATGATGATAAAACCCTTATCAATTTTAGCACCTGACATTGGCTAAGGTTAGATAACTAGAGAGAAAATATCATAGTTGTCAAAGCCCTCGCTGTGAATGGAAAGTTTCCCGATACCCCTTGCTGGCCATAGTCAAGATACGAACAGTTCATTCAACCGACAAAAAGAAAAGAAAAGAAAAGGAAAGAAGCCCTTTTTCCGTTTTTCAAGTTCCATCAAACTTGATCGTCTTGACAGGGATTTGCTTCGCCCTTCAAAATGGAACCATGCTGCATGGACCTCGCAACTGAGCTTGCTGGTAGTAGAGTACGAGCCTCGATGGCTTGCTCTCACGGTCTTTACAACTCGCCACCCAAAAGGAATAGGATGGAATGCAACAATGGAACAAAACTGTGTGGGTTACATGGGCTCCGGCGAACCATGCATCCTCGCCCTCGTTACCATTAACATGGGGAGGTTAGAATGAAACGGACCCTTGAACTTTGCATCCGTACTCAAGCCACAAGGCAACGCATCTAGATGGCATCCCTCTCGGCCAATAGGCAAGAAACTATAGTGGCTTTATCGGACGAGATCATCAGCGAACGTTAACTCTTAAGCTAATGGTTTTGCTTGACAGGTGGCTGAGCGTCGGTTGGATGTTAGCCAGTAGTTAGTTAACTAGGTAGCCTAGATCGGTTAAATTCTTTGGCCGCCTTGTGAGTTTGTTAGCACTTAACTGATGAGATTCACAGTCAGAGGTACTATGTAGTCTGAGCTTGGAAGGGTTTCTGGGGTTCTTTAGGAGCAATCGAGATACGCAGTTGTGGGGTTGAGAGGTGTTCTGGTTTCGGAAAATTTTTGAGGCGACAAATGACAGCTTCAGGGTATAGCTTGTGGCAGACAAAGCAACTCGGAAGAACAATAGCAGTAATCCTTTATATTCAATCTCTGAAACTCTCAAGGCTGCCTTTATATATTTATCTGTTGGTTTGCTCATGCCATTTCTTTCATGTTTGGGCATGTAAAAGCCACAAGGCCATCTCATCGACAGGTTCGGTTTCCTGCTCTTAAGTATCCGGCTCGACCTAAAATATCTGCAAAACCTAAACAGCTAAGCAAGATCTCACCCGTACAAATTGACTCGCACCCTAGCGCCCTGTCAAGACACGATAAGATGGCGACAGAAGAGCAAGCCCCGCGGCCAGGAGTCCCAGCGCTCTTTACACATTTCCCCGTTATCCGCGACGACCTGCAGACAGAGACATCACGGGTCCAGAATGAAACCGTTCAACAGTGTCTACCATTTTTAACAGGCGTTGCTCCTTCGTTGTATGGGCCTTTTAACGAACATGGGACTCCCAGTCTCTATAGAGATGTTCACATTGCCTATCTTTACGATGCACTCGAGGAGTATCCGGGGAAATTCGTTGGACTCGATGCAAGCCGTCCATGGATGATGTACTGGGCACTGGCTGCTCTGTATCTCCTAGGTGAAGACGTTACGAGATTTAGAAAGCGGTACGTCGTGCATCGAACATGCGATGTATATGATTGTTCCTTTGATGTTGTGAAAGGAGAAGCTACCAAGTTTCTACAACCATCATGTAGTCGAGTTTTATATATCTCTTGCAAATGCTCGAGTCCTACTTTGCTAAAAAAGAAATCATTGTACCACATACCAGGGTCATATCAACTGCCGCACCTATGCAGAATACAGCCGGTGGCTTTGGCGGAGGCCATGGCCAGATGTCACATTGTGCTTCGTCATATGCCGTTATTCTCAGTCTGTCCATGGTCGGGGGAGCCGAAGCTTTTGGCCTAGTGGATCGGGTGGCCTTGTGAGTTGTGCTACATGCAATACCATTCTCGTCTCAAGTGCATTGCCTCGGGCTAATATAGAACCGGGAAAAGTTGGAGATGGCTAGGACAATTGAAACAATCAGATGGCGGGTTTCAAATGTCTTTTGGAGGTGAAGAGGATGTTCGGTAAGTACTGTTATTGGCTCAACGATTTCTTGTCTACCCGTACTGACAGCCCAATAGAGGTGCATATTGCGTGATGGTTATGATAGCATTATTGGATTTGCCAACAGAGCTACCTCCGGATGCGCCAGCGAGACAATTCGGGCATGACACATTTATGAGCGGATTGCCGGAATACATCTCTAGATGTGAGAATCTGTTCACGTAACATCATATCGAAATTCCTCCCACTAATCAACGCACTAGGTCAATCATTTGAAGGAGGAATTTCTGGTAGCCCTGGAACGGAAGCGCATGGTGCATACGCTTTCTGCGCATTAGCATGCTTGTGCATTATGGGTAGCTCTAGTGAAATGATTAATAAGTTAGCCGTGGAGGTGTTATAATGCGTGGGCGTGAAACTGATCATGTCTAGGTATTTGGATGTTCCTTTGCTAATATCGTGGCTATCTGCAAAGCAATATGCTCCCGAGGGTGGCTTTGCAGGGCGTACAAATAAACTCGTCGACGGTTGTTACAGTCATTGGGTTGGAGGCTGCTGGCCGCTAGTCCAGGCCTCGCTGAACGATACGCAGGTATCTCCCGATGCCCCGCAGCCCCGATACGGAAGTCTGTATAGCCGCGATGGTCTGGCCAGATATATTTTGTGTTGCTGTCAATCGCCTCATGGAGGATTGCGGGATAAACCTGGAAAGTGAGTGATACACGGCTCGCACGTCTCCTCCCGCTTTTGACAATTATGATCGTTGACAGCTCCACTCCAGGCCTGCCGATTCTTATCATACGTGTTACACCCTCGCAGGGCTAAGTAACACGCAAAACTACCACTTTGATACTGCTACTGTGCCCACGGCGAGAGGCCCATTCTCTTCAGCATTTTCATGGTCACACATTCCCTTAACATCAAAGACGGATATTGAGCCTGACGGAGTCGTGTTTCACGAAAGAGATCGACTCAAAGTTATTCATCCCATCTTTGTTATTCCTCATTCGGCAGCAGAAGATATGAGATCGTGGTGTGAGTCGAACTCGATTCGGAGTTCAGCCCTTCCTGGTACTTCAACAGACGGCTGAAATCCTCGAGGGAATTGGAAGATAATCGTTGCATGTTTTAGTGCGGATACTGAAAGTTTAAGCCCACAACTTGAGCTAATATTCTTAGGTTTCCATGTTGATATTTGTTTAAAATCTTCAGCAGATAGCCCGTAAACACTTGGCACATTGACAGAGATCTCCCACTTTGCGTCTTTTCATAGCTGGCGCTGGTTGGACTTCCTCATCTGTTTATAGGGATAGCCAATATGACTAGTTATGATCCTCGGGTAAAACGAGCGAGCCTGTAAGGTTTTACCGTATTCCGCAGTTCGATTCTATGTACTTCAGCGGCCTAAACGCAGCGCCACCATTTCAACAAAGTAACAGGATATTTTGGTTCGTTTCCATCGTTGCTAGCTATAGGAGCCATCATTTAGTCTTTGAATAATTGAGGCATTTGTTGAATATTTTCCAAGGTATGTGCTGTGCTTTCAATTGTCTTTCACGGCGTGCTTGGTTTGTACAAGATTCATTTTAAAAAAAATGAAAATGAAAAGCCATAGCGACCGGATTAACCATTTCGGGAGCGTGTCGCAGATGTTTCCCCACTGCCAACTCATCATTGCATCTGATGCCTGTCACAGCGCATGCAAACGTTGCGAGAATTTTCCCCGGATTGTAACTTGTCTCATGATGATCCCAGCAAACTCAACGGACAAATGCGATTTTCATGCCTCGTTAGTCCGTTTCGACTTTTTGCGGGTAACCTACTTATAGGGGGAATTCTCAGAATGTTGAACCGATGGGTTGGTTCATACGAGACAAGCATTCGGGATAGCCATTTGATTATTTCGTATCAAGGAAGTTAAATTTCTACTTCACCCATTCCGGGAATAGGAACGAACCAATTGGCCTACGGTGTTGACTCAAGAACTTCATCGCGGAATGCTTTCAGCTGTCTTCCAACCGCAGACTCAGTTATCGCTCCCTACCGATACGCTAGGTGTAATATAGAGAATTAATCGAATACCACCCTTGATATCAGTATGGCTTTGGCTTTCGTCAGAATGCACCATTTTGCAGAGTGTACACAAGGAGCCCTTGCAGTTTTCATTATGTCTTGCCGGTAACCATTTAAGTTTCAAGGTTGTGGGATAATCTCAATTTGCAGGATAAAATCACACATCCCGGTCTCGCGATTTTGAACGGAGCTACTGGTGGCAAAAACTCCGCGGCTTACCACCCGCTTTGTTGACAGCAAAAACCCTTGGCGATAATGCAGCACTTTGTTCGCGGCTAGGTTCCATTGTTCTTGCGCCATGCCGTCATTTTTGAGATTCTATGGAACATTCCATGCCAGACTTGTTGATTGCAGCCATGTACGGCACCGAGTACACATGGGTGTTAGAATAACAATTGCCTTTTGACAAGGCTTTCCGATACACATCTGCGAGTTAGCAAATCCATGCAACATTATACAACTCTCTCTGTGCCTTAGAGGATGGATAATTGTCGGTGCGCTTCCTGCAAGTCATCATGGCTGGTTCAAAAGTCCAAAAAGGAAAAGAGGCATGCAAAGGTATTCTAGGTGTGATCAGAAACATGACCGCCCGAGTGTTGCAACCAATGTGGTTTTCAAGTCACTGTCTTTGCGAAACGACCCGGAGACAAAACAGAAGACGTCTTCTCGGAATTTGTCTGTAGGGTTCGCTCAGGAAAGGTTTTCACTGGATACTGGAGCTAATTTATGTTTTCACTGTGAAGATGAGGAAACATCGGAGTATATATCCACGATAACGTAGCTAAAGGCCGGGATGTTTCATAGTCGCCCAGTCTTATAAAAGAAAGCAATAAACGGGTAACGTAATTTTCTGCTCTTGCCAAAATCGACCTCTCGAAGTCATTTAGATAGGGGCAGCCATCGCTCGGTTAGTTAGTTAGTTCTACTGATTTTCCGTTCAATTGCCACAATGGCATCAAACCATGAAGAGCAATGGGTGTAGCGTCATAATAAACGATGAAGGAAGACGTAGGAACAGTAGAGAGTGTAGGATCCAAGGGAACGATATCTGTAGAAAACATGGGATGTTGTGGAGGAAAAGCAAATCATCCGTTGTCAAAATTAGGTATCGGACCTACAAAAATCCGATACGCGTGGCCTGCTTATATCATGGAGTTTTACCCAGGCAATCTTTGGAAAGTTTAACCGAGCCGCTGAACTTCCATCAAGAATTTGGCATTGCGTTGTCCTGCAGGAGGGTTTTGGAGTTGGCCCCCAGGAACTATTCATATTTGCTTCCTTTAGAAAAGACATTGATCAAAGATGCTTGTCTTCAATGGATAGTTGAATATATAATTCACCCGATTTGTACTCCCATCCTTGTGAGGGGAAGTCTCACCGCGAGAAAGTCAACAAAAAAATCCAGAAAGTGGAGGGATCATTGACTTTATTCCCCCGTATGAATTGTTTGATTGTTGCCAAAAGCCGTCAGGGGTGTTGTCAGGCAGAGCGCGATTCGCGCAACTTCTGACACGCACAATGCCAATGTATGATGCATTAACTAGTTAGTGGAGGTTCAATCTATAATGTCCGCTCCTCCTACCAGATAGCGTCAAATGTCCACCGCAGTCATAATTTGCGGGGTTCCTCTCTTTATCTTGCCGTTCGCTGCTCTTAGTCAAGCTAATTTACGCGCAGACGTTTACCGACGGTAAGCCTGGTTGCCGCAGACTTACGAAAATTGCCCATCCTTTCTGCAGCAAACAGGTGGGCCGATGGACACTTGTTCAAGCGTCCAGTCTGCGACGCAAAATCTACCAATCTCTCGTTTTTCAGATCGACAGCGAATCAGATCTTCATAGGCTAGCAAGGAAGTTCACAATCTTCAAGCTTCGTTACTGGCGGGAAACCATGCCAACACATCAAAGGCAAAAAAAGTGCCATTTCCACACAAGTGAACAAAAAATAGCGAAATTTCCAAATTTCTTCCATACTTACCGTTGGCTTTTTGGAGGCAAACCATATATTCAATCCATTGATCAAAGGTCGCCTGTGATGGCAAGGGTCCCTTATTATATATCATTTTCAACCCCCACCACGGCCTACATTCTGAAGCTGCATTAAAACGCGCTTGCTTCGCTGTCTTTCCTACCATGGCACACCCACATATTTCTTCCCGGGAAGCCCATGGACGCTAAATCATAGCCTTTCCTGTTAATCTCCCTTGCCTCCCTTGATTCATAGAGTTTCTCGGTTCATTTAACAATTGACAAACTGCCTCATTTTTTCTTGAACTCATTGAAGCTCTTCAATGGTTGTGGCGTTGGGCATCAAGACCAACTGTCAATCATCTTAGCCTATTTTATTTCGATCCCTTGACCGAACGTTGGGTACCGTTGCAAAACAAGGCTAAATCTGATCATCGGGTATCAAATCAGAACAACATACCTAGAGATCCGACAGATTGGGGGATTCTCTTCAGCAAGATGTACTACATTCTGTACCTGGCGAGTATGTTGCCCTACCTTCGACTCTTTGCCCCATTGGAGTAGTTCACTTGCCTGCCGTTCTTTTGTTGGCTGTCCATTTTCCCGGCACTAGATTTTGGATTGTACCAAGTACCAGTTTGGTGAATTGTTGCCCATTCCCATCATGTTGATCTCGCAACGCGGAACGACATACCCCATTAGTCTATGTACTGTCAAGCTCAAAAGCAATTGCCACTGTTATTTTTGAGGGCGAGGCCTTGACCTTTGCCAATATTCGCTATGCCCTCGGAAATTTTATGGTTTATTTGGGCGCCTTATCCGTGGATCTATGACGTTGCGCAGCCAATAACGTGATTTGTTTTTTTTTTTTCAATCCAGGCCTTTGTCGTCGTCGCCGTTGGCCGGAGCCTCTTTACGAGCCATATGGTGGAGCCGCAGGGTACACGTGTGTAGTTCGCGTGAATAATCGCGAATACCAAACCGACACTGTTTGCCAGAACGAGATGCTTGCGCGAGAAAACGCGGCTATGCGAGCCTATCTGATCTGCCGAAACTTCTCTGTCAACGACGGAATGTACCCCGCCGGACACGATCACGGGGGAATCGTGCAGGGTATTCCTGTTGCCATTGGGACCGGCCGAAGGAGTCGCTATAGCGACGATGGTGACTCGTCAACAAGCGAAGGAGGCCGAAGTGGGGGAAGCAGCCCGCAAAGCTGTGAGGGGGATCGGATTGGTGCAGATCGTCAGGGCGCTGTACCAACCAGAGCGCTTCACTTTGATCCTCGCGAACTCTGACTTTTATTTTTCCTACTGCATTGAGCAGCGGCTCGATCAGCGGCCGAGATGAAATACCGACGATTTATATGTTTAATGGCAGGAAACGAGACGATCCTTCTGATGAAATGGCGATTGTGAAGCGTGCACTTTGCTTTCTCCTTACCTTATTACTCCTAGACGGGTTCTACAGGACTGTCGCGAATGACGATAGGCAGCAACCACGAATTAACACTTAACGATTGATGATTTACGATTTCATAGAGTTTGATATTCATGTCTCCTCGCCGAGCGACATTTTACAAACATAGCGCGGGATTAGCTTTTTGACTTTATTTTATATCGTTTGATATTTGTTGGATTCGATTCGTGGCTGACTTATAGCTCGAGCGCGATCTACCTATTGAGTGTGTAAGTGACAACACTGGATCACGTTCTATCGGTGCTTTCTATTATATGGGATGGAGAAATTGCTTATGTGAATTCAGGTTGAATCTTGATATCAATGCATGTTTACATAGTGTATAAGGCGAATACAAGTTGTATCGTATTCTGAACTCCGTAGAATTCATTACCTCATTCAGAAACAAGTTGAGATTGCAGGCTACTCTTCTCTTTGGAAACGACTATGCTTTTAAGTCTTTTACTTCCCCATATATGCTTGTATTGTAGGTCACCCAGCATAGATGGTTGGCAAACAATGCAAACATCAACCTTCACTACCAAAAATTTCCACTCAACATTAACCTACAATGCTGTGTACAAGCAAGGAAACCAATGAAGCCATCAGGCTCTTGTGATTCTACCAGTGTTTTTCATATTTGTTTCCACGTATGATATATGTTGTTGTCCAACATGAATAGAACTGAGATGAAAAGATTGACTTCTCCATAGAAATTTGATGTTGACATGCGTTTGTATCTTCCCTCGAACGGACTTATTACCGATATCGCTACGGGAATTTCATGCTGCAAATATATACGATGACGGGCCGTTGCGTTGTGACATAATTTGCTGTTAGGGCCTAATTGAATTTCCCAACTATGGCGCGAGGGCTGAATCCTGACGAATAGTCGACAAGTGGCGCTCCTTGCCTAGAACAGATTCCTTTTTCCCGGTAGCCAATGGTTTTGGGTTGGAATTTATACGATGTTCCTTCGAATTTGCTCCTCTGGAATACATGCACGAACTGAGAGGCTGCAAAGTGAGGCAATGCGCTGGTAGAACAGACAAATTTAGCGATATCTGCAGTGCAGAATAGGTACAGCGTCAATTTCCAGGGAGTTGATTGATACCTATTTGGAAACAGCTATGGCCACTTGCGATCTAAACTTGCGCACGGCTGGATATCGAGCGGGATACCTTGCCATCCGAACGTAAAAAGAAAACAACCAAATGAATCCGACCTCGGAGGGAGTTGTGGCATATTGCATTTAGCTGAATAGAAGGGAAAAGAAAACTAAACGCGTGAGAAAGATTTAAGACCAGGTCATTGTCCGCGGAACTCGATCACAGTGGCTGCACAGTTCTTGGGTGACGTCCTTAGCAAAAATACCATATTTTATGACCCGATTCGCATGCTCAGGGTGCGCATGGGCAAGCTAGCTCTCAACGGGCGCCGTTCCGTACAGGATCGTAGTATCCCGTGGTCCTTGTCTGAGTTTCGTTCCCTGTGGTGGCACCTTTTCCACCTTTCGGTTGGCCTTGGCCTTGGGGCAGTGACAAATGTCAGTTTCAAAAAAAAATGATACTTTGCAGCGCTGAATGGGATGTATTACCTGAATTATTTCCAGAGCCATTATCGTCGTTCTTTCTTCGGTTGCGATTGTTGCGAATATCCCTCGATCGGAAAACGCTGTACAACAACCATCCCGTTACCCAATTGGGACCGTATTCACCTCTGGTATCCCCACGATCAAATAGAGGGCGAGTGATAGGCCCAGCCCGTCTCCAAATTTCCATGATTCCCCATTGCTGCCGATCCGGTCGAATATGATGCCAGAAAAAGGGTGGCCTTATTTCTGGATTGCACCTCAAATTATCTAGCAGATTTGAATTATCTTGATTCATCTGGTTATACACGGCAATAGCCTCATCCTAAATACTCAGCGATTAATATAGCTTCTCAGAATACTATTGGTATGGGCTGAATGTACTCACTCTCATGGCGCGATACAATGGGTCATGCTGAGGATTATTCGCGTCTAGCCCAAGTGCATTCATAAAATCCTCTTTGGATACTCGTGGGCCCACAGGAGCGCTCATTTCTTACGAAGACTTCTTGATGGAAAAATGACCAGAATACATTAACAAGAATGGGAGGATGTATCTCAGTGAACGATAGAGATCAAGCACAATTGAAGGGTGAGAATGACAACTTTTAACGAGTCAAAGAAGGTGAAAAAAATTGGATTTATGCGGCTGCGTCCATACTTTATAGCCGCTTCATAGAAAAATGGCTCTCCTTGATGGTTACCCATTCTGCACCATTCCTCGGCATACAACGTTCATTTCTTTTAAGTACACGTTGAGAGAATGTTGGACGCAAGTTACTGCTTTACTACCTAACCGCAACTCACAGGGAGGTAGGTTTGTACTGGGTACTTGATGCATAAAAGAATACTACATGCAATTAGGCTTCATCTGGTGCTTTTAACCTTACAGCCAAGATGGAAAGCTCGGACAGAATGATTCTCATGCCAAAATCTCTCAATCAGAGGGCGAAGCTTCAGGGTCAATGCAAGGGCGCCACATCGGTCCGTGACCATACCGTCGGGTACTCTGATGGATAAGTTGGCACATTGTGGATGGATTGAGAGGACGGTGAAAACCCGCATTTATTTTTGCTTATTCTCACTCTCGCCGATTCGAAGGGTGCGATGAAATGGTGCTCAGATCTTCAAAAGGGCGCTTGACAAGGGTTAGTCACATCCAACGGTTCCCTACAACACTGTGGTTGATGTCCAAATTGAGCCGTTGCGAAAATCACACATGTGCTACACCCGCTGCGCATTACTTTTGGGCTTAATCTTTGTTTATGTTGTACTGTCACCTTTGACAACGGCTCCGATGACTCTCCAGCCTGTTCCGCCAATTCCCTTCAAATAGGATGACTCGTTTCTCACCCAAAAATGTCGCTCTCAACCCGACATCCAATCCGCCAATTGACGTCGAAATGTCTCTTTTACCAATCAGAGTGACAGGATCCGTGAGGAGAGAGTGCAACTCTTCGCCTCTACATTTCATGTGGCCCACCCTCGAATAGGTCAAGCACGCATGGGATTGGTCTTATCTCATTTCTCAATGATAGTACATCTAGACTAGATCGCCGTCAGTAATGCTACCTGCCTTTTTCCCTCCCTACCAAGGCCCTTTTCTCCGCTCAAATACCGGGAGTAAATTGCAACACAACACTTGCAGATGAACTACTGCACGGTGCAGGGGCTCGGACTCGTGCTGCCGCTAAGCAGTCAGTACTATGGTCGCATCTCTCTACCCCTTCAGTCACCATGCATTAAGGCTAGCGATCTTACGTTGTTATCCGGACTACACATCGGAACTAACACTGTCCTCGCTCGTTCATTGGCCCCATGGTTCGCGTCTTTCCTCGTATGGAACTTTTTCTAGGATGCCTGGCTAGGTCCTCGGGATTCTTCACGTTTCATGCCCACCTTGCATAATCGAAGGGTCGACGAAATGACCGGCTTCTCTAGCACCATCGCAATGGAGCCGGGTTGAAAGAACTCCTTATTATGCAGATTTTGAATCGGTCTACGAATGGCTCCCTTTCATACACCGCCGGAAATCCGAGACGGCGGTTTAGTATCATTCCACCCGACACTGGAGCCCTAATTCCAAGATCGTGGGCGGTTGTGGTTGGAAGCATTCATCGCTTGTCTTCGACCTAACGCTTTGTAACAGCCTGATGGTCGTTTGACCAAGCTCTGCCATTTCCGAGTTTTTGGCGTTTCCTGTGGTGTGACCTGTCAAGCCTTGTCTCTCTGCCATGAGTCAAAGCATGGATGTGGTACAGTAAACGTAAGTCATTTGTGGTCGCCAGGATATACTCGAGTGTCACCGTAGATGGCCTCGAAAATATCATGGTCTGTTACTTCCCGTTGCTTGTGACCCTGCTCGAAGCTCCCCGTGTTTGTCTGTTCGAATAAGGATGGATTTATATTCCGTGCTCGCCGGGCTCTCCTTGGTGCTCTCGCTCTCTTCAATAATATGAGGTTCCCTTTCAACAACATCGTACCTTGGGGCCACATTTAACTTGAATACCCGCAGCATTTTCTAGTTGGACATTCCGCCTATTTGCTGTCCTACTCCCTCATTAAAACATCTATGCTTCCGCCCGTGCCCGTATCCTCGACAAGTACCAACTGTTTCCATTGCTTGATAGCGGTTCAAGTTTGGTGAGAGGTGATGCTCCGTTCCCGATGCATTGCAAGCTGTGTAACGGACGATTCCGTGATACATGTAGATCGGGATGTTGCTGACCTTAGCCTTTCCTCATACCCCACATGTTCTTGTATGCTGGTCAATATATACTCAGTCAAGGGAAGCTTCGAGGCGTTTTCTTTGTCGTGTGACGCCTTAGGCGGATTGTCCCTCGCTGAATATGGATGAAAAGGACCGAAAGGAGGGAATGGACCACTATATCACTATGTGCCGCGGGTTCCTTTCCGGTTTCCGATCCACATTAATCCTTCGTGGAACTGTGATGCCTCAGTCCTCGATAAAAAAAAAAGGGGATGGCATAGTTCTCGAAGTAGCTCATCGTCTCGGCTTTTGTTGCAACGAAGTTGGGTTATACATCGGCAGCCGATCCGCTGTGTCTCCGGATCAGGATCTCTGCATTGTTATCCTTACTTTCAAGAAACCGTCGCGGGAATTTCAAGAACCCCCGTTAAAACGTCAATGCGAATGAATCTTCCAGGAGTACATTCTTTACAATCTCAAGGCCAACTGAAGTTCCAGGACCAGCCAGTCAATTCTTTTGCTACATACATTCTAAAACATCACAGCTGGCATTATTTATTATCAGCGATTAACTTGATTTCGTCTTCACATTTGAACAATGTTGTGATTATTTTGAATCATCTGCCCGTTGATCAAACAGAACCAACGGCTTCTACACTGAACCAGAAGCAAATCAATCAGTACAGCTTACTCAATGTTCGCTTCTCCCTAGGGTGTAGTATGGGGTATATAAAGAGTGGAAATCACCCGCTACCGCTTTCTTTCTTTCTCGGCTCTTTCAAGGCAATGAAGGGGTCCTGTACAAGAACCCCAATCAATATACTTAATTTTCGTCTTCCAAGTGCATTTGCTTCTTATTCTTGGTTTAGGTCTCCACTGACAATTTCTTCCACTAACCCTCTCTTTCCTTAGTACTTTTAAGAGCCATCAAGCAGCTATATGAAATCTAGCTAGCTCGATTTGTTATTGATTATACTCCAGCATTTACTTGTTAGAAATTCGCTTGGCTTTATATGCCGTACTGTCAGAAATCTAGGGGACGGGACTCAAGATAGAGCTATACCATCTAGTGGCCGCTCGCCACTAGAGGGCGTTGTCCTTTTGGCCGAGTGGCATAGTGGCAGTTATTCTCCGCGTAATACCACCTCCTTCTCGCCTGCCTTTTTCTATGGCCCCAAGGCCATCTCAGCTTCCTACAGCAGCCAACTGTGCGGCTTAATCCCTGGGCTTCGACGTGTCTCGAATCCTGAATGAGTGAATATCTATGTAAATTGCTCTCAACGGTGATTGCAAGCAAAGCTCATGCAATCAGCAACATGTTAGTCTATTTTAGCAATTGCCGTTGGATAACTCAAAACATCTTACGTCTAACTATATTTTTATACCCAAATGTGGTGAATGATACCTAATCTAGTTTCTTTCACTCACAATTCTAATGCACACCTGGTGCGGCTTTCCGAACTATACAAATATCGAAGATCCTTCCCTACACACAGTGGCTGTTCCAGTGCTTTTTAATATCCTAAATTACCAGGTGTTGTAGTTACGGGTGGTTTTGAGTACATAGCAAACATACCCTTTCCATGAAGCAATGACTGCAATATTTATGCTATGGACCTCTCTGGCTTCAACGTCTAATCCTAATGATTCAGTCTTGGATAAAAAGAAAAAGAAATGAATTTGGTCAAGAATAAGGTGCTCTCGGAGGCGGTTTACGATAAGGGTTACAAATCGTTATTGAATGTTGCTTGTGGCCTTTATTTCGGATCTCAATGACTATGTCACCTACAAGTAACGGTTTGGAGATAGGTGTTATCTTTTTCGTTTTGCTTTTTGCTGTTGAATTTCATCACTGCTTTCAGAATCATGCAGTGTGGCCTTTGTAAATAAGGAATCTTTGGGTATTAGCTAACGTATGTACATGTCTAGTCATCACCAGCTTTTCTCTTGAATTTTGGCGCATGTTTCGGTTGACTCCCATAATTCCGTCGACTGGGCTGCTTCTTATCACGACTCATGCTAGCACCCAGAGTTATGTCTACACGAGGGGGTGTAGGGAAACCAAAGCTTTTTGCAACTTTGACAAGATCGAGTTTATTCACGTCGAAAACTGAACGAAGAGAATGTGATGCGTAGGCCTGGAGGTAGGATCGGTAGCCATCCTTGGCGGACTGCAAGACCAGCTTGAATCAGTACCACTTTCGTATTTTGATCATGGGATAGATGATATGGATAATACCTTATTTAGATAGTAATTTTGGCCAATGAGTTTTTCGAGTTGAGATTGTACATTGACAATCTTCTTGGCAGGAAATTCGAATTCTACAACTGGAACACGGGCATCTTTGAGATGTTTTAGAAAGCCGACCTCTGTAGGTTGTAGGAACATCAGGCTGCGTCCCTTTCCGTTCGCACCACGGGCTGTTCGGCCCACGCGGTGGATATAGTCTCTGGGGTCGTCTGGTGGATCGAATTGAATGATCCAATCAACAGCAGGAATCTACCTCATTGTCAGTAAGAATGCATATACTTTTCGCAATGGGGTGCGACTTACATCTAGACCTCTTGCAGCAACGTCGGTACATATCAGAGTCCCTTGCTTTGCGTTACAAAATTCGAAGAAGGTGTTTGTTCGCTTTTGTTGCTTCTGTTTTCCGTGGAGGTCGAGTACTGGGAGGTCGATGTAGTTCAGAAGTTCGGCATGATATTTGACACAGTTGCAACTTGAGAAGAAGACAATTATCTTCTTCTTCAGGTTTCTTTTTAAGAAGGAGAAAAGGAGGAGGAAGCGTTTATCAGAATCACAAATCACGTATCCCTGTTCGAGGCCTTCAACGGTGCTGTGCTCTTTGCGATGATCAACGTTGATGTACAGTGGCCCCGGTCGCAATGATATACGCGCAAGATCTTCAACCTTTGTGGTTTGAGTTGCAGAAAATAGCATTGTTTGTCTGTCCTCGGACGGTAGAATCTTGACGATCTGTCTCATTTCATCCTCGAAACCGACCTCCAGGATCCGATCAGCCTCGTCAATTACCAACGCCTTCAAGTTTTTGAATACGAATCCGTCGGTATTTTGTAGATGGTCGAGTAGACGCCCGGGTGTGGCAATGAGCAAATTTACACCTTTCGTTAACTTCTCTGCTTCTGCTCTCCGGTTCGCACCGCCGATCACAATGCCGTAGGTCTGGGAATGATGTGCCATAAGCTCCCGCGTGACGCCGAAGATCTGTAGTGCTAATTCGCGGGTTGGCGACACCACGATAACGCCAGTTCCTGAATGATGTGTCGATATTAGCTGAAGCTCATGAATGTAGCAAAAAACGGCAATCTGGGGATGGATGACCTACCGTTTCTCGGCTTAAAGCGTAAAGCACTTAACATTTCGACAGCAGGAATCAAGAATGATAGCGTTTTCCCTGAACCTGTTTTTGCAGCTCCGAGAACGTCTCTGCCTGCCATCAAGGGCGGGATTCCCCTTCGCTGAATTTCGGTCATAGTTTCGAAGCCCATTTCTTGTATCGCCTTTAGCGATTTTTCTGAAAGATTAAGATCTGAAAACTTCTGCGGTTCATTCTCGGTCTGCGGGAGAGAAACAGTATTTAGGGAAGGTAATTCTGCTATATTTTGATTCCCATTTTGATCAACGGAGGCTTCACTATCATCTTCAACAACTTGATCGGTTCCATCGACTGCATCCTCTGAGTTCCTATCTTCCACGGGTAGTGGGTGGTCTGTTTTGCGCTTTTTCACCTCCTGCTCCTCTGCGACAGCTTCCCTTGAAGGTATGGTGGGCTTGACGAGTGATTTTCCGGAATTGCCATTGAGCACAACAGGATTTCCGCTACCCCCATGCCTTCTCTTCCTCTTTTTCGAATGTTCCTTTGACGTTTCCATTGTCACAGGCAATTTTGTGGCGCTGGAAGGGTTGTGTTCGCTCGTTTCCTGACTTTGAAGTTTTGCTCTCAACAAAAATCTTCTGTGGTCCGTGGTCACGTGCTGATAAGTTGAATAAGCCAAGCTCCAGCCTTAAAGGTTTCTGTTTTAGGTACTCCGTACTCCGTATAGGTAAGAAGATACTATCTCCCGGCTGCATCATTGCTCGTGGTAACAATTGCTAGTGTGTTTCCATTTTTCAGTTTTGAATATGTTGGTGAAGCAAGAATTTGATGATTGGAGCGGATCTCGAAAATTTTGAATGGATTGGGCTCTACGATAGACCGCGGAGTTGGGGCTGAGAGGACTTGAGTGAAATGGAAAAGCCTTTATAGGTTGGGTATTGTGCGCTCCTCAAGAGTCAGGGGCCTCGGAGAATGGCATGTCGTTCTGTCACTCATGTTAAAAGAAGATTCAACCTCTCTCACGTCAAATGATGGCGATCATCTGAAGCATGTGATTTTAGCGCTGGGAGAGGTGGCCATGCGCCTTGAGGGGCTGAAAAGGATTGGCGGAGCATTACTGAGGGTCAATATTTTTGAAGGTCAAGCCTTGGTAAGACAGAGACCAATTCAAGAATCCAAGTTTTACGTGTCTTTCTATCTTGCGCAACATGAATGAAATCATGTCAAGAAGTAAAAATAGGGAGGCAGGGGTCAGCATCCCATTTATCAACCTTCTAAGACACCAACCGACCCTAAAGAAGAAGACGAATAGGTAAGTAAGTACTGGTCTTCGCACTCGGTAACTCAAGGGAAGCGAGCCAAACGGCGTCTTCGGCAAGCCACTCGTGAACCTGGATTCATAATGTATATGGCGACGGTTTCTTCTTCTTCTGCTTCTGCTTCTTGGAGTTTAATATCATTTTGTCTTCTTGGCTGAACGCGCGTGTTGGTGAAGGCGGGCAGAGGCTGTGCAAAGTTCCGTACGGCTAGTAATCACAAGACAAGAGTCTGATGTAACATCCACGCAGCAATCGCTGACTCAGCAGCTAGTCTCCCTCTAAGTGGCCGGCCAATTCAGGTAGGTGGTAATTTAACCCCTGGGAACCGTGTATTGGGCTGTATGAGACAAGGACTGTTACCCGCTCCTGCGAATCTCGATCTCAAAACACTTCGCTGTCCTGCTTTCATCGCCGCCATTCTTCACCCCATCGTCAGCTCCCCCAGGGATCTCCTTTTCATCCTCCCATCTCTCGGATCCATCTCACTTCTTCGTCCTCTTCTTTTCCTTTGAACTGCTTTCTGTGTCACAAATTGTGGCCCTTTTCACTCGTTTCACTTTGCTCTGTTAATATTCGGCCGTTATCCCTCCTGAGGTCATCATCATCACCACTACCACTACTACTACCACCACCACCACCACATTCATCCTCCTTACCTTCCAGATGGCCTAGCTATTTACCAGTTATTTCGATTCCATCGCCTAATACTTTGAACAGTCGCTCGTTTGTCACACCCTCCGGAAGGCGTCTACCGTTTACCACATCCCTCCCTCAAAAGTTACCTTGGGGGATAGCGGTTATCAATTGCTCTCATCAACCACCCCCCATTGCTGCCGCAAAACTCTCACACTCGCTCCGGGCTAAAAGTGCTGGCATTTACGACAAATTCTCTCCTCGGCCATAGACCGGTTTTACACATGCTCGATAACGCCTAAACCTAGACCGTTGCTCTCACCAACCTGATACCTATTCTATCCTCGAACCAGTCGTCTATCTAGTCATCATGAGGCTGCTGTCGCTATTCTCTTTCTTCATCGCCTTCCTTCCTTTCTCTCCCTTGGTCTCCGCCATAAAACTGATCGAATCAAAGTCCCTTGTTCCCTGTCAGGACAATTCCAACCTTACTGCGACTTTGTTCAATATCCTCTTTACCCCGCAAAACAATTCTCTTCGAGTTGAAGTCGTTGGTGTCTCCTCCATCTCCGGGAATGTGACTGCGGATGTGGAATTGATTGCCTACGGGTATACTGCTTTGAGAAAACATGTTAACCCTTGTGACTTGGACCTTCGTGGTTTGTGCCCGATGAGCAAGGGCTCAATAAACATCGAAACGAACTTCAATGAGCTATCTCCTGATATCGTCAATAAGATTCCAGGTAAGTCTTCACTAGTCTTTCTTTGTCTACCAGATGGTTAAAGTCGGACCCAGGGTTTGTTTATGGCATACCGGACATAGATCTAAAAGCCCGAATCTATGTGAACTCAACGGCCGAAAGGAGAAGTATCGCTTGTGTTGAAGCCGCACTATCCAACGGAAAGACGGTCTACCATCGAACCGTCGCCTGGATCGTTGCCGTAATAGCAGGTCTAGGCTTGGTTGCATCTGCCGTCACTTCCGGCCTGGGCCACTCTAACACTGCCGCCCATGTTGCTGCCAATGCGCTTTCACTGTTTGGATTTTTCCAGGCTCAGGCTATGATCGGAATGTCCAGTGTAAAGTTACCTCCAGTCGTGCAATCTTGGACCCAGAATTTCCAATGGAGTATGGGTATTATCCGTGTTGGTTTCCTCCAGAGGCTTGCTACATGGTATTTACGTGCAACCGGGGGAGAGCCAGCCACAGTTCTGCAATCGCTCAAAACTACCTCAGTTGAAGTGCAGAAGCGATCGGTTGAATTCGTTCATGGCCTTATCGCTAGGGCTACTACCGACCTCATGAAGCGCACCAACAGAGAAGACGGTGTTACCGAAAATAGTTCTAGAGTCACTATTAAGGGTATTAATCGAGTTGGGTTCCGTGCCCGTATTGAGCACACTAATATCTTTATGACTGGCTTGATCTTTTTTGTTCTATTTGTTGCCGTGGTTATGGGCTTGGTGGCTGCATTTAAGGGCGTTTGCGAACTGCTCGCCAAAACTGGGAGAATGAAAAGCGACAAATTTCAGGACTTCCGCAATGGCTGGAAAATCGTGATGAGGGGTATTTTGTTCCGACTGGTTAGCCATGACACCCACTGATGACTACCAATGTACCAGCTAACAACTATTTATTTTCAGACCTTGATCGGTTTTCCCCAGATGAGCATCCTTTGCTTGTGGGAATTGACACAAAGGGATTCTGCTGCTGAAGTTGTGCTTGCGGTAGTAATGCTTCTCTCATTGATCGCTTCACTGGGCTGGGCGGCATGGAAGGTTATCCGCCTTGCTAAGAAATCAGTCCTCATGCACAAGAACCCTGCCTATATCCTTTACTCCGACCCATCCGCCCTGAACAAATGGGGTTTCCTCTACATCCAATACCGCGCGACAGCATACTATTTTGTGGTTCCGGTCTTGATCTATATTTTCATCAAAGCTATGTTCGTTGCCTTGTCCCAACCTGCTGCCAAAGTGCAGGCCTTTGCCTTGTTCTTTCTTGAGTTGGGAGTCCTTGTTGGAGTTAGCATCTTGCGCCCTTGGATGGACAAGAAGACCAATATCTTCAATATCTCGATTGCGGCTGTAAACTTCTTCAACGTCCTTCTCTTGCTTTTCTTCTCGGAAGTATTCGGGCAGCCAGTAAGTCCTTGAATTCAAAGGAAAACTATCATTACTAACCCACGTCCAGGGCCTTGTGACCGGTGTAATGGGTGTTATATTTTTCGTTCTCAATGCCGCCTTCGCTCTCGTCTTGCTTATACTGGTCCTAATTGCTTCCGTCTACGCTATCGTATCCAAAAATCCCGACACACGATACCAGCCCATGAGAGACGATAGAGGTTCCTTTATTAAGTCCCAAACACAATTAACAACTGAACTCGACGCCCTTGGTGCAACTGCGCGAGGTGAGGTGAAGCGGCCGTTTGATGACGACGTAACATCATTTTCAGGCCACTCTCTGAACCGCGCGCATACCGGCTCCTTGCATGATAGTGGATCTGGCATCGCAATTTCACAACAAAGTACGCGTCAAGCACCTCATTCGCCTGTGGATACATCGGTTCCACTTTTCCCAGTGGGTGACAACTCTCCTAATCGACCTCCAGGCCAAGAGCGCGGCGGCATGTATAATGATGACTTTTACGGACGGTCACAAAACACATCGCCTGTCCCCAGAGCGTATACTAGCTCGCCTTTCAATAGGAGCGGGTCAGTGAACTCGAATCCACATCAATACCGGATGCAGAACAATGCTAGTCCGTGGCAGAGAGGAGCAGGCTATGAGCACTAATTGAGTTGCTTTGACATTCATTGTTTTTTATTTGCCTTGTAAAGAAATGCGGAAAATGCATGGGATCCTGAAGTGTGTATGGAGTAACAAGTTCATATTCCGTGGTCAACAATAGGCGCGGGTCTTTTTTTCTCCTTTTCCCCTTTTTTCCCACAGGCTTGTTCATACCGACTACACTACATGATACATATGTAGATGCTTTATCTGGGAGTTTTTCTCTTTGTCTGGGCGTCTTATGAGAACGGGAGTTTCCTCAGTTAAGTATTTTTCTTTTTCCTCCTACCTACTCCTTTGCATGTATTAATTTTAGTTTATGATGACCTGTCTTTGCATATTTACTTTTTCTTTCCTGTATGTTTCTCTCCCCCGTCCCTTCGTCTCCCCGAAGCACCGTTTCGAGCGAAGAGATCGTGAACACATCGAGAGGCTTTCTCTTAAGAATTCGATGTATGTATTTGATTGCCTGTTCCTAAAACAGTAGATGGGCGGTCCGCTTTACACTAGCTTAATTTCCTTGCCATGGTAGAAGAACACTGTACGGAGTTCTGTATGTACAAACACTACAATATAAACCAAATCTGAAATTTGAGTGCTAGAGAGAAAATTGGATTTTTCTCTTTTCTTAAAAAGTCGATTCTATATGGCATGACTGTGTTACTGATTCCTTTCTCAACGAGCTCCCAGACAGAATAATAAATAGACTCTTGCTTGTAATACATTGATACGATAGTTGGAGTGACTTTAACTCAGGAAAACGTGAAAGGGATAAATGGCAGCCGACAAATAAGGCCACCCAGATACGAAAAAGAAAAAACGGGAATATTGAAAAATCACACCTTGCCGTCGGAATCAACCTACTTCGACTCACCCAAACCCGGTGGAGGACCAGACGGGTGCCCGCCACCTGGCGGTGGGGGAGCAGAACCAGGCCCGCTACCTGGAGCTGAGCCAGGAGTTTGCGGCCCAGGACTTGGTCCACCCGGTAGTCCTCCCGCCATGGGCAGCGGAGGGAAGCCTGGTGCACCGGGCGGAGGAAATTGGAAGTTTGGCGGAGGCACGAATGAGCTTCCTGGCGGTGGAGGTGGGAAGGGAAGGTTGCCAGGCGGCGGGACCATACCGGGAATGGGGGCTGGGAGTGGGAATTCATTTGAACCAGATGTTGGTGGTGGTGCGCCGGGGAATGGAAGAGGTGGTGGGAAGGGCATGCCTCTGCCTCCGGGAGCTGTTGTTTTAAACAGTGATGTTAGTATGAAACTGATCCTGGGCCATTGTTAGTGGAAGGAGAAAACGTACGTGGCGGCATCATGCCTGGTGGCGGCGCACCTGGGGCACCAGGCATTCCAAATGGTGGTGGTGGTGGTATTGAACCGGGGCGACCTGAGAAAGTTAGAGTCCGATATCGACCTAGAAATGCACCTCTCAATAACATCCTTACCTGGGAATCCGAATGGAGGTGGCGGTAGCGCGCCGGGGGCGCCGAGTTGCTGGAGCATAGGGTTGGCAGCAGCTTGACCTTCTGCAGCATAAGAGGACGTAATGGAATCGATAACTGACTGTGCCTTTTCGTGGCCGATTTCTGAACCAGATCAGATTGCAATCTCGCGAAAACACATTGATCCAGTAAAACTCACGTTGATAGTATTCGACCACGTTTCTCAAGTGATTCCGACCTGCATTGTGGGCTTTCCGCACGCTCATCGAGTCATGCGTCAAGTAAACATCACAGTAGTCGCCTAAGATTCAGGTGTCTCTGCGTTAGCGAATCAGAAATGGCTTCGGCGCAATCTTCCCTGGATTCCACGCTGGGTTTTGACATGCGGGTGAAGATTCCGTAAACTGTAATCTTAAAAGTTGAAAACACAGAAAGGGAACCTACAAAAGAGTGCATAGACAGTTAGTTAGGCGAAAACAGAATACTTTGAAGAAACAACTGGGGGCTGGTAGACTTATATTTCGGCATCTTGACCTCTTGTCCCAATGGGGACAAATAACCCCTCAATAGCAGCTCAGTAAAACCAGAATTGCACAAAATATGAAACTTATTTTCTGTGAGAACGCTCTGGATTGCGCAATGCGATGGGTAGTCCTTGCTTGCTGTGCTTGCAATACTGGTCTTGTTCGCTGGCAAGCCCTTGATCGGACCCGAAAAAACTGCGGAGGGCGCACGGGATACTCAGGAAACGTAACTTGGTAGAGGAATTCAAAGTATGCGTCGTAATGTGTACAAATTTGATTAAAAAAAAAAAAAACGCGTTCAACTATCAATGGTTGCGAGGCCACCGTTCCACCAAGCGGCCGCAAGCAAAACGATGAAGCTATTGAATTATGCACCAGCGGCGAAGGACACGATGGCGGAAAAGGGTGGCAGAATTCTTATGTTTGCATTGTTTGCGAAATTTAACACGTGATTTCAATTATGTAATTTCTTATTCATAAGCTCGTGTTGGCTACATACAAACAGAGCAAATATGCGCTACAACAAGGCGGGGCGAGAGCCACACCCCCAAATGTAACCTCTGTTGAAGAAGTCCATCGAAGCTAATGGGAAAGCTATTCACGAACGCTCGCAATTTGAACATGAGCACAGATTACCTCTGTTGTTTAGAGGGATTTGAGTCAGAAATTCAACTTTCGACTGGAATGAGACTCACTCCCGTCCAACGTAGGTAGCACCAGTCTTGAGAGAATTAAAGCTTTGAAAGTTTTTTCCGTTAGGTCAAACAGGTCCAAACACGTTCCATCCAAACACCGCCTCTTCTCCAGGGATGTTCCAGTGATCCCTGCCAATTGAGAGGGGTTTGGAATGCAGCTAATCAGGCTGGGAACCGACCAAGCGGCCATGCCATCAAGTCCAGACTGGGCGAAAACGAGAAAAGTTTCTCGTTTGAGCACAGAATTTTCCAGGAAGTCCTTTGTATCATGCAGGTGATGGATGACGATCCCCCTCGCCTGCCAGGCACTGGTGGCGGAAGCACGGAACTCAGGCCTCGATATGCTCTTCGACATGAATCGTAACATGGGACTAGTTCATCCGGAGTGCATCCACGGCAGCGATAGTCTTGGAATTCGATAGAGTACAGGTGACGAACGACATACACGCTGTCTCTCCCTCCTATTGGCTGGTGATGCCGTTTCTGTTACGAAACAGAAAGCTTGGATTATGTCATCCGTGCCATCACCTGATGCACAAGGTTTGGCGCTAAAAACAGCAACAACGCCAAGCTCGAATAGGCAATCCCCAACATCTTTCAGATTATCGACGCAAGTCTGACCACCACCCAGCAAATAACCCATGGACACGCGGGTGGTATGTCCGGCTGACTTGACGATCAGACATCTGCAATCGTAAAAACTTTCAGCAACAGAGTCCAACTCGCGCTTGCAGGCTATCAAGTTGCGACTCCTTAAACTCTCTCTCTTTTGCGCTGCTTTAACCAGTCTCCCATTGGAAATGTGGAACCGAGAGCCGTCCAATCGTGGGGGGCGATGGCGTCAGGATGCAAGGTCCATTTCCTCGCCGCCAGTTGCCGAGTGACTTGTTGTTTTGAGGAGAGGGACCCGGACCTCAACGTGGTTGTCGCTGGAATACCAGGTACTGCGGCACTATCCCATGCGTACCTTGGCGGTTTGAGACAAGTCCATGGATTTTGGTTGAAAGTGGTCGAAGGCGTCACCGCTAGAATATTCGCTTCTTATTAATAGGCGTCTATACTTGATGCGTGCTCAAAAATTGGCCACCCAGAGTCAGACAGGAACCATTGCTTCTTCTTCTGTTACTTTTTCTCCACCAAGGTGATCCGCTCAACTTGCACAACGGACCGTTCTGCTGCTCAGTCTAGGCCTTGCTTGTTCTTGTGTACATTATATTTAGAAAATTGACATAAAACCAGGGATATAACCGGGTCGCCTAGTCTAAAAGCTGAATTAACTCTCTGGAGATATTCCCTACTCCTTTTTCCTTGAGCTACATGGCCACGTGCAGGGATAACATTACTCCTTGTCATCTGCCTTGTTTGAAATTCCTCTCTTGAAAGCTTCTCTCTTATATTGCCTACTTGTCGCTAGAGAGTCTTGATTTATCGATTTTTGTCCTTCTCCTTTCGGATCATACGCATTGTGTTCTCTCAAGGAGTTTGGGTCCTACTTCCAGACTGAATTGACTTTGCCTACCAGCGTCCACATTCTCGATAGCATGTCTCCATATCGCCTTGTCGAGCCTCTATGTTCGGCATCTACCGCCAGTCCAAGACAGACTCTCTACGGCGGGAGAACCACTGCAACCACTACCGCCAATCTCGAAAATAACTCAGTTGACAACGTTTCGTCCTTCAAGCGCCTATCGTCACGCCCGAAGCCATTTTGCTCTGGCACTGGAAACTTTCATGCCTGCCATAGCAGCGAATTTGCCATTTTCAGTTTTGACGAAGAACTAGAATACGAACTCAGAAGAGAGAAAGAGGTAGCTCCCGTCTTCCATGTTGGAAGGAATGGTGCTGCAAATGCCCACCAAGACAGCCAATCCCACTACAACAGCTGCAATTACAGCAGCAATTTCCCTCGCAAACAAAGTACAACCTCCAGTATGGGGTCGAGCGACCACTCCGCGAACTCGGGAAAAACAGGATGGAGTAAGAGAGGTGTCGATTCGTGGCGTGCCAGTTTTAAGCATCTCCCTTCATGACATATCGCCCCTCTTTGCGCGTCCGTTTTCAAGGTCCCTCGACCAATTCGATCATTTTATTCCTTTTAATTTCTTATTACCTTAACGACTGACACGACATTTTACCCTCGAACTCACATTACATACCAACCTGACCGCATGTCCGACATTATCTCCTTAGTTAACGCTTCCTATCTCCCAACATACTTTCAACATCAATACTTTCTATGACCTCGATTGTTGGGAATCAAAAAGTGTTTTGCCTCCCGACTACTCTGTTTTGTCTGCATGGGTATTTGGGATATAAATAGAGTAGCTCGCACGAGCTGGTACTTAGGTTAATACCGATACACTAACATATGTATGTACCTGTAATAGCCAGAGAAAAAAAAAGAATTATATTTCTGAAAGTGATGTTCCCACTTCCTTTTTTTGGTCTTGTTATAAAATTACCCCTTGATGACAATGACGACCCCACGCAATCAGAACATTATTGGTCTCATGTCATCTTTCTCGAAATAGATGCCATCCCTGCTAGCAATTAGCTACTCACTTTGTAGCCTCCCATCGACAAGCCTGTAGACCACTGCAGAGCCTAATATATCTCATTGGAAACACGAAGGCGGTGTACGGCCAAGTTGTGAGCCCTCTGGGGTCCATGGATAATGGTGGAAGATGAAGCGAACATTCCGAGTAGCCAAGCGCCTGAGAAGCGTAAGCATTCCCTTCATGTACCTAAGCGATGATCAATGATCATCCTCACACCCCTGGCAAAGCAGCTCCCAGCTCAAGCATGCTGAGGTAAGCTTCAATACTGGAATTGGGGGAAAGAAAATAAAGTAGAATCGGACAACAAAGAGGCGAATGAACTCTATCGATTGAGAATATAAACCTTCTGGGTATCAAAAGGAACCAATACCTGCCGCTAAATTGTCAAGATCAAAAAGGGATATCCAGCAAAGGTAGGATAGCCAGGTGCAGCATCTTTGAAACATCGCTGGGTATTGTACTGTACAAGAAGAAGTACGCCTTGGGAATAAAAGAGAACAATAATAGATGGGGACTTTGCATTTATAATTGTTATGTGAATTTCTGATGGATTATATCCGGATTTTCATGCCAGTCATCAATGCTGACCCACATCTAGAAATCGATTTAATGGCGCTGCGCAGCAATTTGATCAACATGGAGAGAAAGCATACCTTTCTGAAAGTGCTTAACCCAGCCAAAATACTTCCTCCGATCCACGTACTATACTTCCTTTCTGGTGGTGCAAAGATCTTGATCCGCATATCTCTCACGGCTAACCTTTGCACTTCGTGAAGCAGCCTATCCCCAAAGCCTTTGCAGAGCGTAGAACCGCCGGAGAGAACGATGTTGGCAAACAGTGATTTGCGGAGGTCCATGTCTGTGCGGTTGATAGCATCCACGACGATTTGATGCACGCCGGGGTATTCGAGTCCAATTATCTCGGGATCGAAGAGAATTTCGGGAGCACGGAATCGTTCGACGCCGACCTAGAGGTGCAATATCAGTAAGTAAACACGAGTAGGTATGACTAAATAATCAAAACGGCATACCTTCAGTTTATGGCCATCCGGCAAAACATACTCCTGTATCTTTGTATCCTGCTTTCCTACTCCAGTTGACCATTCTTTCTCCTCCTTCTTCGGATCCAATGCCACATACGATGTCTTTTCTTTGATCATTCTCACCACTTCCTTCTCCGCACTTGTATGAAACACATATCCACTCTTCCTCAGCAAGAGCTGCAAGTGCTCCGTAACGTCCCTGCCCGCCACATCTATTCTTCGTATACTACTCGGCATAGCAAAGCCTTCATAAACGGGAACCGCATGCGACACCCCATCGCCAGAGTCCAGGACAATCCCCGTCGTGCGTCCTGACGCGTACAATGACAGCACCGCCTGGATACTCGTGTACAACGCCGGAATATTAAATTGCTCGAATAAAATCTGCGCCGCCGTGTCCCGGTTCGCGCGCGGATTCAACGGTGGCTCCGTCAACAGTACAGGGTGCTCCTCACTGAGCGTCTTCAGCTCCCCCTCATACACCCACTGCCATATCTTCTCCATGTCATCCCAATCTGTAACTATCCCGTGCTCGAGCGGGTATCTAATCTTCAGTAAGCCGCGTAGTTCTTGCGCTCGCTGTCCGATAAACACGTCGCCTTCTAGCGCCCCAGCAAGGACTCGTGGGTGCTTGGGTCGACCGACAAAGGATGGGAAATAGCATTTGGGAAGGTCTTCGCCCGCAAAGCCGGCACGTATTGTGCCACTACCATTATCCAAAACTATGGGGGCGTTGTGGAGGGTTGCTTCTGCCATGATTCGAGGAGGGTATGGAGGATTGCGCGCTGGGTGTGTTTGGAAGCTCAGGGTCGCGTTTCCTAGAGGGAAAGTAGGCTCGTAGTTTCAGGTTTGTTAGGCATAGAAAGCGTGGAAATGACAGAACAACATAAATTTAAGCGTCGAGCGAGTGTGTATCACAGAAGCCAGGGTTATAAAGCAAAGATTGAACTTGAGTGGAGTGCTGACAGGTTTTGGAGATCTGGGGGAGCTTTTTTTTTGTTTGGTGTTCAGGAGAGTCCAATTTGAACAACAGAAAGTAAGCACTTTAATGACGACGCTCTCCATTCGACCCTGTCTTCTCTACAGATAGAGCACTGTGATGTTAGACACCCTGTTTTGATTTCGAACGGCTGCAAGGCTAATATTGCATCCTCCGCTAACCAGTCACCGGAGCTGCCATTGTCGGAGTTTCATCTAAAGCAAAATGAAGGCTTTTCAATGGCATTTCTATAATGAAGGGCATGCAAATGTATGAAATATGTTCTCATCTACTATTTAAATAAGACTATAGACTGCATCCGCATGAATATAACTCTTCCTAAGATCCCAGTGCGTATATACATAACACTTCTATTTTAACCCATCTCTTTTCAGCCCAGAAATTCCATAAAATAGACATAAATTGACTCCTGGCTACCTCAACGTTCAATCAAACTATAACATTAAGGCCGGGCGAAGTAGTACGAGACTACTAGATCATTTGTGTGAAAGAGCTCGCGAGGTCATCCCTGATTGTGTCTCAGTCGAGGAATCCAAGTTCGTCCTCCATGACTCCCGCTAGGCCTCTACCACATTTGCCCTTGTTGGTGGTCACGGGCGGCCAAGCATGTAGCTGAGTACGAAATTGTTCTATCTCTGTAACCGTAGAGGCGAGATGGCTGATATGTGTCAGCGCCAATGGCTTCTATGTCGCTAATACTGGCTATAAATCTTACCCTAATTTTCCATGCATCACGTAACCAACAGAGGATAATTGATGTGCGAGCTCCACTTGATGGTTATGTAAAAGTTCAGGATTTGGCACAACAACCAGCGGGACACCAAAGCGCATTGCTTCAAGGATCGTCCCCGAGCCTATATAATTGGACGAATGCCCGGATCAGTCATTGCCATTGAGAGCAAGAAAGCACCACGGTTACCTGCATGGCTAACAATCATTCCTTCAGCCCTATGAAGACCAGGATTCGCTTTGACAGTCATCATCTCCTTTTTTAAACCATCCACGTTGTAGTCAAATCCGTCAATTACGAGGCCGAGTTTCTCTTTAGTATTCGGTCTATGCTCCTGCAGGAACTCATCAAAAACTGCATACCCCGGTTGGCCAAACTGAATGAGAAGATGAGTATAGTTTTGCTCCCGCAGTGCCCCGAGAAACATTGGGCTCAAGACTTCCCTAACAAGCCGGTTAAAGGATGCAGTTGCTCCGACTGTGACGAAGCAAAGTTTCACTGGTGAGTCTGGATCATCAGAAGTGTACTGCTCTGGGTCCATCCTCCACCTCTCTTGGTGGAGGATATCTGTTACTCTCTTCATGATTCGAAGCAGCAAATGGCGCTGTTTGGATAAACGCCTAGCACAAAGAGATAGTAAATAAAGCAGTTGGGATCTCTGGGTGATATTGTAGCATAGTGCAAGATACTAAAATAAGGGAGAGATATATATGTAGCACTCCATTTGCAATGTGACCAACATTGAGTCTAAGAACTGATAATCTGTGATCTCGCTCACCAAGGCGATAGAGGTTGGTGATTCTACACGAGCCAAAAGTCCTGGAGTTCTTGCTCTTTCTGGGGGTTCCTTGGCGCCAAATCATGTGATGAGAGCCAAATTAGATAATCACGCCGGTAATCCGGAGAAACAATATGCCGATCGACGCGGCTCAACGCCAGTCGGAGAAAAGCAGCAAACTCGAATGCTGAAAAAGAAGACCCCTTGAGCGGTTGTTTGCTTGTCCAACTGCCCCAACAATGGCATCAGTCGCAAGATCTCTGAGCCGGACGGCTTTGTCAATTGCGAGACAAACAAGTTCCAGAGCAAAACCGACAAGATGTTCGTGCCCAATCTCTCAGCAATCCCGCCGCCCTTTTTCCGTCACACCTTTCCCGTTTAGCCAGAAGCAGGACGGCGGCCTTGACACACCCGCAACTTCTGCCGATTCAACAGATGACCAAAATGAAGATTCCTTAGAACGCCGGCCAGCAGAAAAGGGCCTATCTGACGACTTCCTTGATCCCCAAATACTGCGGGACATCGACCGGGAGGTTAATGCGATTGACCGACAGATGCCGCTCAATTTCGAAACACCAAAGACAAAGATCGGCTTCTGGGGAGAAGATGAAGACGAAGAATGGGCTAAGACAGAGGACGATGATGATGACTTTAAAGACGATGCCATCACTTCAATGGCTCATGCTGAACTCGAGCAGCATCGGGAGCTAAGAGAATACGCCCGCATAATCGCCTGGGACATGCCTTCATTAAGTGGTATGTCCGGAGCCTCATATTGTTCATTCAATCGTTTATGTTCCCATCTCCCATTTTCAGTTTCGCAAATTGACATATATATCCTCAATATAGCGCTCGCCAAATCCTTTTCTCTTCCACCTCAAACCCATATCCTCCGCTTCCGCTACACCACTTACATGGGCGAAACTCACCCCGCCGAATCCAAAGTCGTCGTCGAACTTTGCTCCAAAGATCTCACCCCCACGTACCTCTCGGAGGCACAAAGAATCACTTTCCTTAAACTCGTCGGGCCCCGCTACAACCCAGACTCAGATATAATCCGCATGTCTTGCGAGAAGTTTCCCACACGCGCACAAAATAAGCGATACCTAGGGGATTTAGTGGATAATCTTATCACGGAAGCGAAAGAAGGGGATTCCTTTGCTGATATCCCGCTTGATTTGCGCCATCATACCCCAAAGAAAAAGTTGACCTTCCCTGCGTCATGGGCCATGACTGAGGAACGAAAAAAGGAGCTAGAAGCCTTAAGGGAGGGTACGAAGAAAACTGTGCGGGGAAAAACGAAGGTTGTGGATGGGAACGAGGTGATAGCAGTCGCCGTGAAGAGTCTACCAGGCCTAAGCCAAGTGAGTCCCCGAGGTGTAGCCGGTGCTGGCCAGAAGGAAGCTGTTGGCGTCAAAGTTCCGCGAGGACGCAAGCCACAGAAACCGCGCATATATTAGGCAATGTCCGTGATACTATCTCAAGGTTTGACCAGGGGTTCTGGATAAATGGGGGGTAGCTGGCAGGTCTATGTATTGTACGAGATTCTTGTCCCCGGGCTGCTGTTGCTTTGCTAGTGTACTATATTATTGGTCATTGTTTCAATAGAGATTTGAAGCAAATATTGGATATTTGAGCTAACCATACGCACTTTTACGACCCGCGTGCGTAAAAGGTGGTGATACAAAAATCCTACAAATAATCATCAATATATGGCTTAAAATAATCCCATGTGCTAACAAATCAACATTGCTATTGATACATCGAAGGGCAAACATTTCATATTTTCTAGCCATGTTTGGGGGATCAAGCAAGTGAATGTCCACAAGCCGGATACAGAAAATTTTCGATACAAATGGGTTTAGAAAAACATACAAGCGGAATAAGACCAACCGGAAAAGAGAACTTGCTGCATACATAAGAATCAATGATATCCTCACCACTCAGATCTGGTGGAAAGGGCGGCAGTTCCGCCAGCAAACAGGTTGACGAAGTGTAATCTGGAGCAATACATGTAACTAAGCAAGATATTATAGCAGCAACAGAGAAAGAAGACAAAAGCGAGAAAGAAAAGCAGAAACACTCGCAAAACCTCCTTCAAGAAAAAGTAATACCATCAGTTTGGAAAACAGAAAATAAAATAAAACCATCAATCGAGTGAGCACTTTTGCACCGATCCATACGTTGAATCGTGCCTAACCGTGACTTGATAAGCTAGTATTCAAAGATAAGTTGCTAAACTTCATTCGTAGGAATGAAAGCAACGGGGGCTGGAAGTTGCCAACACCAAGTATATAATCCAATGTAGTGGATGTAAAAATCCTCTTGCTGTCCAATACATGAATCATACTATTTTTTTATTTTGCAGTCCAATATTAAAACCAAGGGTTGTTTCTTTCTCGTTGTATTGAATTAATCTTTTCTCTTTGGAATCACTGTATCACAAATATAAAATATAGCACAGGATGTTCGGAATCAAGTGTTTGTAGGATGAATTTCCTGCTGAGAGCTGTTGCTGAAAGCGGACGTTAGAGCCGAAAGGGTTGCTCGTAGTAAGCTAACAAGCCGACCAAATGACATAGTATCTAAAAAGCTGCACGCTGAGGCCGAGCCTCATCAGCGAGATTCAGGTCGAACAAGTCGAATTCCTCGTTAAGGTCGAGTATCCGACTGGTCATGCTTCCGGTACGTTCAAAGTAGAAATTCTCAGGGTTAGCCTTTGTTTGACCATTCTCGAAGCTAGAACTAGTAGAATGAGTGGAAGAATTATGGCCTGAAGAATCGGGGGAAGAATATGACCTGGCGTTTGCGCCAATATTAGGCGTCACGACGCCGTCAAGAGAATGAGCTGATGTCATCCGTAAAGTGTAAAAGGTCTTTGCTTCGACATCGTTACGAACAGGACCATCGGCAGGATGAGGATTATCCTGGCTACTCAGCGCTCTCGAGTCATTACGAGGTTGGTAAAGACGTCGGGATTTCTGGTGCTTTTTCCTAGTTTGCTCCTGTTCAGTAATGAGATCTGTAACCGGCTTTGGGGGGATAAACGGCGACATTGGCAATTCAGAAAAGTCAGCTTTTCCATCCCGCAAGGTCCATCGGGATTTCGTTTCTGGCTTTGAAGTAGGAGTTGCTTTTTCAGTATGGCAAGAAGTTATTCCATTGCCGGATTGTCCGTTCAAAGCATCCTTTTGAAAATAGCCGTCAGTAAACGACCTTGCATTCTTGCTTTGGACAAGATTCGCTGTCGTAACCGGAGCAACAGGATAGCTGCGATCAGGCTTTTGACCGTTGGTTATCCCAAAGCTGTCTTTGCCTTTGAAAAGTGTGTCGATTCCATGATACGCGCCTAGGCTATCATGGTTTAGGGGTTCGGACAGTTTCGAGGGCAAGGTTCTTGCAGTTAGCCCTCCATTTCTTGCCATCGCATGCTCCGAATAACCTTGCGAATTAGCTGCTGTGTGGGTACTATTGGGCCCTCGAAGAAGATTGACTTCGTTGGCTTGACCATAGCCATTAGTCGCGACCGCTATACCATACTGCGGAGGTAAATTAAGAATTTTTTTTGGTGAGTTAATCGCCACATGGTCATTAGAATGGTCTTTCTTCCCACCATGGAACAGGCTTTGGATATTACAACGATTTGCACGCGAGCGCACAGTCTCCGTATTAGGCGCGGTACACTTGATATTATGCTTTTCCCGGTACCAGCGAGGAATATCTCTTAGACCGAGCTTTTCGAGAACAGCAGGATCAAGAGGCATTTCGTGTTTAAAAATACAGCCTGATAGAAATTGTTAGCTGTAAGGATTAATGATTCAGTAAGAATTGACCTGCCTTGCTGCTGATAGTCACATTCGCCATGACGAAGCCAAAAAGAGCAATATTCTTTTTTCAAGTTCCCTTTCTGACGGGAGTTCGAATTCTATAAGATAACAACACTGTCAACTATTACCTGTCTCCTCTCCAAGGGGCGATATCACGAAGTGAAACCTACGTTTTTAGTACCCTCTTTTCCACTGCGAGTTGTATTCTGCTGCGGTCCAAGTTAGGTTGCAGCCTTCAAAGGCAAAAGAGAGTATCAAAGGTCATTGCTATACTTGCCTTGGGGCCTAATGGCAAGCTCTTGTTGTCACTCGCAGCAATATTTACATTACCAGAGCTTTGAGTAAGGCAATCAACGACATAGAACTGGCCACGATGATGTGCACTGCCGAGACTGGTCATCCCCTGGGTGTCGTTCTGGCTCAACAAGCGAGGAATACCCCGGACTGATAGGTTAGGAGGCAGCTCATCAAGCGCAATCAGAGGACTAAGACTGCCATCTTGACGAGAGATAAAAAACTGAGGACGAAGCGAAGCGTCCATCATCGCTCGACGATAACGGACGAGCGTAAGCGATATAAAACTATTGGAATGACGCGAAGATTGGATTCACCAAGAGACGGAAGACTGGAGGAAGTGAAGGGGAGAGAGAGCGAGAGGATGCTGAGAAGAGAAGAGAAGAGAAGAGGAAGAGACGGAAATTTTTCAGTGCGGGGTTTCAGAGAAGAACACAACACACACTGGGAAGATCTTTGTCTAAACAGCTGGAACTTGCCGAAGGGATGTCAGTTGAAGAGGAGGCTTTGAGCAGGACAGCCAACACACTCTATATTCGTTTATATGACCCAAGACCAGAAACAAGCCCTTCAGCCAGAGAGTATACAAGTGAGCGTCAGGCTTATTGCACAAAGAAAACCCGTCCAGATCCAACAAATAAGAGTGACAAGGGAGAATTCTTGAAGAGAAATCAAGCTGCATAACCCAAGGCAGAATAACCCACTCCTTTTTTCTTTTTTTTTTTTTTTTAGAAAAAAAAACATTGATATCTCTGCAAGATCCCTTGCGCTGACAGACTTCACTTGAACATCATATCTAATTTGACTTCATTAAGGCATTAGCCTGTGTTTGCCCAAATAATAGTTCTGAGCATGGTAAACAGTTTGCCTTCCGCCTGAGACAGGCATCTGCGCCAATGCTGCCTGTTCTAATGCAGCGCTCGGGAACCTGCATCTGCACCCACGGATACGGCAAAGACGGTTAGACCTTCAAAGAAGGACTGAAAGAAAGGATGTCTAAATGTCCCGGTTCTGGAAATTATCCAAAACCCGGGCGTCAACAAAATGATAAACAGCGGATAGAACCATCTTTAGTTGGCCGAAATAGGGCTATCAACAGACAGAGGCTCCAATAAATAGAACTAAAAGGATTATTGATGTTTAGTCGCATTATTCCATACAACCATCACCATTGATGATCGCTTCCAAGCATCATTTTGGCCATAATGCAAGGCTGTAGAGATACCAGTTTGCTCGCCAGCATACCCGCCGGCAGCCGCCGCAGATCCAGCCAAAAGGTTTAATTGCGGAATCCGACATCCATCCCAAGCAAAGAAGAGGGAGGGACAAAAAAGGAAGATGGTAAAAGCCCAGCTTTCACACTGCCATTCTCGGTGTTTGGTCGGAGACAGGCCCGTTCAGCCTCTTGCAGAGTTTCCAGCGGCTATGCGACATGTGGTAATAAGTTAGACTGCTTAAGACAAGTGTCAACTTTACTCCATGCGCTGAAAAGCCACGGACATTTCTCTGGTATTTGATTCTCATCCCGGTTGGTTTCGAGAAGAAAGTCAAGAGAATAAGAATAATATTTCCTTCCAGCGTGGCGCAAGAATCACGTGTCCCTCACCGTCAACCTTGACTTGTTAAGCGACTTGAAGATAGAAAACAGATAGATATACGGAGCATATATTGAATAAGTGTGTAACTACGCCTCCCTTTACTTGTTGTAGGGTTTGTATGCTACATTTCTGACCTACAAATGGCCAAACTGCTTTCATACACAGTTGATATAACATGTGTTCGATACTATAGATTTTCCCTATACATAACAAGGATCAAAATACCAAGTTATTGATACACATCAATCCTTTCTATCGCATGGCAAAATGGATGAATCCTGAAATCACAAAAGTTCTTAAAAGCAATCCACCATCCGGAGACCGCCGAGACCTTCAAGGAATTCGCATGTAAGATGACCGTCGACTCTAATGATCAAAATACAACATAGGACTGGAAGCTACCAACGATATCAAGATTAAATTTTTCTCAGGGGTGATACTAGGTTGGAGGATATGGGTTAAAGGGGCTTTGGCCGGGAGGATAGTAACCGTGACTGAAGTGCATATAAAGTGGACCTGAAGCCTGCGGTGGAGCTGGTCGCGGAGGAATTGGTGGTCCACGTAAATGCGTTAAATTTTCCATGTTCGAATTCGGGGCACCTTTGGCCGCTTGTTGCTTCTTGCGTCGCACGAGATCACCGCTAATTCCTCGTAGATACTTTGTTGCTTCTTCAACCAATGTCCTCTGTTCGGTGCTCTGTTTCAGGGAAGAAAGCATGTTCGCAACCTGAACCTCAGAGTTCAAATGGGGACAAGTGCGTGAATGGCCAAAATGAGCGATACCACAAAGCCCACAGTGTTCCACACCGGCTTGCTTCAAACGGCAATAGCCGGGCGGGTGGATGCTAGAACAAGCGACGCATGGGTCATAACTTGTTGGCCCGTCAAGTGATGGTGCTTCTGCCACGGGTTCAGGATCTGGGAGATTGGCACGTTTGTAGGGGCGGCCTATTGTATAATTAGCATCTGTTGAGCATTCTGAAGAATTATGTTCCAGCATACCTAACGCAGAATCGCCCTTACTCCTACCACGCTTTGTGACACGATCTGGAGAGACAGACATTGAAGTATTGGCCCCGTCAATGTCCGACTCTTGCTCGACAAGATTGAACTCTGCATCGCTTCCTCTATCTTTGTGGAAAGGAGGCTCCGGTAATGAGTAATTAATTGCCTGGCGCTTACGTTTGCCTCGACCCAGTGTCTCTGCTCTTTCTAGTGCCTCTTGTTCCGCTATACGCTCGCGTTCTTTCAAGATTTTATCCCAAACAGTACTGTTTGGTGTCGAGGTTTCAGCCTGACCCAACTGACCCTCAAGGTTAGTAGATTCGTTAGTCCAGATCCTTGCAAAGCTGAACTGAGATTCAGCTGATGTATCCTCTCCTGTTTTGGTATTTTCGATCTCACTTCGTTCTAAGAGTTTTGCGATAGACTCGGCATCATAATGAACATCCCCTTGATCGTCATTGTCGAACAGCGCATTGGCTCCGTGACGGAGAATAGATTCCACATCAAGCCCAACGTCTTCCTCCGTATCCATGAAGCCAATTAAAGCTTGGTCTAGGGCTAATTTATTCCTCCCAATTTGAATTATTTTCTCCTCTGCACTTCCTTTAGTCATGAGCTGGAAAACAAGTACTTTCTTCTGCTGGCCGATTCTATGTGCTCGTGAAAGCGCTTGAATATCCTGATGCGGGTTGAAATCAGGATCCATGATAATAACGGTGTCGGCTGTCGCGAGATTTATACCCACTCCACCTGCCCTAGTCGATAACAAAAAGGCAAAATATTTTGAATCTGGCGCATTGAAATCGTCAATCCGTTTCTGTCTCTGAAGTGAGGACAGCGATCCATCTAGACGCAAATGCAGTAACCCAAGGCCATCAAGGAAATCCTCAATAATGTCAAGGAAGTCAAGAAACTGGCTAAATATAAGTACCCGGTGATCACGCTCTTGGAGTTGAGGCAAAAGGAGTTCTAAGAGTTGCAGTTTTGAAGAAGCCTCAACAAGATTGCGGTATAACAAACCATCGTTCACACCTCTTTCCTCAATAGCCTTGCTATACACAAATGGATGGCACAAGCATTTTCGAAGCTGGACAAGGATGTTATTTAGATTGTGCCGCTCTGACTGTTTCAAGCTCCTGCCGCCAGATTTTTTGAAAATGGCTTTGATCAGCTGTGGATTTTTGGCAAGGATCGACTTATATAACTTCTTCTGGACAATTGTCATTGAAACTGGGACGATTATCTGCGCCATTGGTGGAAGGAAAGTAAGAACTTGGGCCTTGGTCCTCCGAAGGAAATAGGGAAGAATCATTTTGTGAAGCTCATTGATATTTTCCCGTGTAAGATCTTGATACTGGGTTTCAAGCGTGTCAGCATCTTTTGAAGCGTCGCAGAATTGGATGATATTAAAGAGCTCGCGGATATTGTTTTGTAAAGGGGTTCCTGTCAGGAGAAGCTTGAAGGGAAAGGTAATCTTTGATAGCGAGTCATAGAGCTGGCTTTTATCATTCTTCAGCCTGTGGCCTTCGTCAACTATTAACCCCTGCCATGGAACTTCTGCAAAGGTTCTATGGGCCCGATCATCGGCCATGGTTTCGTATGATGTAATAACGATATGGCATCGTAGGTCACCTTCAGTCACACCGCCAGGAAACATTTCATAATCATGGCAAAGTTTCCGGGCACCCGCAAGACCATAATAAGTCACAACGCGTAGGCTAGGAACCCAAGTCTTGATTTCGGAACGCCAGTTGGGAACCGTGGAGTTGGGTACAACAACAAGAAATGGCCAGCAGTTATGATCTTGAATTAGCGTCGCAAAGAACGAAATCACTTGTATAGTTTTGCCTAAGCCCATCTCATCTGCCAATATTGCATTCTTTTGGCGAAACCAGGACTCATAGATCCAATTGAGACCTTGTATTTGATACCCCATCAGCTGACCACCAGTTAGGATACTTGGTTGCGAAACCCTCATCCAGCGTTGTCCAAAGCCCTTTGACCGAATACTGTGCAAGTGCTTCGTCAAACCACCACGATTTGGTGGCCGTACGTAACTCCCTTGAACCCAGTCCTCATAGGCGTCATGGAAGCTTTGCCACTGGTCAATATTTTGGGGTTTTGGGGGCTTCTCCCACACAGCTTCTTCATACGTAAGGCCTTTGTATTTGGCGTAAACCTCCTGTACTTCCCCTATGCGAGCCATATCAATCTCCTGGGTCCTGTTTGAGACAACATTGGAATAGCGAACATCGAAAATGATATCAATATGCAAATACTCCTCAGGGATTGCATCCTCTGATGTCAAGCAAGGTTTCAAACTCTTTGTTGATTTCTGGAATGCTCTTCGCATAGTCCCTGCAGCCACACCCCATACCCAAGGACCAGGCATCCAGGTGACTTTGAAATAAGACAGCTTCTGCCATTTCACAAGGTATTCCTTTGCATCTTCTGGAAGCAAGTATGATGCATAGCCTGGTGTATAGCTATTTAGATCCACTGGCCTCCACGCAATGAGAGACTCAATATCCCTGGGAGAATTTTCACATTCATGACATTCCCATCGACGGGAGTACTCCTTGAAACGCTGGTTTGGTAACTCATTGTCGTGATTTTCATTGTCACTCTCAGTAACAATGGAGGGTCGCTTTGTTTGTTTTGCGGACAAATGAGACATATGCCAGGAGCGCTTGCAAGTTGTACAGCGGAACATAACATTCTCAACATTGTTCACTTTGCCAGCGTCAATCGGGACACTCGGATCAATACCTCCATTTTCCTCACGTTGTAGTTGCTCCTGCCGGGCAGTCATTTGGGCCCTTAATGGTTTTGACAAAAAACCGGGTTTTTGGCAGTGAGAGCAGGTCCCAAGGTGTGGTGCAAGCCTATCTTTTGCATGGGCAATCCCAATGCAAGCGCGACACTGCAAGATGAAATATCCATTGTCAATCTTAGTCACAAGGTGAAGTCGCTGCCCACGAGGTCCAAGGCATGTTTTGTGATATGAGCTAGTACAACCTTGACAATACACCAAATGGCCATGAGAATCTCCACAGAAACAAGTGGCACAGACAGGTTGATGGCGGAGTCGGAACAAGTCGTTCATGGGAAGAACTTCAAATACCTCTCTAGCTCCTGTATACTTGGGGCCAGCAGAGACTTCCTCGACTTCAGAGATATCATCCTCCTGTCGCTCTATCAGTGTCGTCCTTTGACCGGCTCTAATTCTTTCAGAGGCGCGCACTCCTTGTTTGGAAGGTCTCATATTGATTTTAGAATGGCGTGTGCTTCTTCTTTTTCTTTGTCTTCCTCTGGAAGTTATTCCACCATTCAGCTCATCTGATTCATCGTCTAGTTCGATAATGGAATGGAAATTTCGCTTAGACGCTGAAACAACCCTTCTTGATCGACGAAGAAGTGTTGATGAACCACTAGCGTCGTCACTTTCGGACGAAGACGATGGAAGTGAAGAGACAGACGATGGTTGGCTGATGCGTTTACGCGAACGCCTTGTTGGTGGCTGATGTTCCTCATCAGAAGAAAATATAAGGGATTCAATGTTTACATAGTCATTATCTCTAGGTAGAATCCTCGGAGGATGTAGCCTTTGTGATCTTGTCTTTCTGAAATGTGCTAGAGCTGCTGGCGCACCGCTGAGATCTAGAAGGTTGTTGTAGGCTATCTGTGTTACGAATCGTTAGCGGTTTGAAACGATGCCCTGGCATTTGAACTTGCTTTTATAATGTCGCCGCTTTCAAGTTCAACCTGGTATGCCTCATCATTTTCTTTTGAGATAATCCGGTGCACGCGAGAATGGCCCGGTAAATGTAGAAATTCATGTTCATCATCTATTTTAGGGACAGAGATGGAGACTAGTCGACTTTCGGCCCTGGATGTCCGCGTCCGTTGCCGTTGGTGAGGATTGACTGACACAAATTTGCTCAGTACATCTGCAGCCATATCCTCTGTTGGCACTTCAAGAGCATTCAGCTCCTCGTCGCTTGAAGCCATGTTGATGCTCGACGGGAAGAACTAGAGAGGGGAACGCGGCAACTGAAACACAAACGATCCAGAGCGCGGTATGTCACTCTGATAATTTGAAGCTATGGCTACCGGGCTTCATGGCTTGTAAAAGCAAGTGAACAGAGCAATGAATGCTAAGACGCGTTATAGCGATGATATAATTTCCTTTTTTAAGCGTGAACGATTTGATTATGTCATTTACCAGACCCGCGTTCCGGCTAAGCCTAATCAGGATAGATTGCCTGATAGACATGATTAATAAGCACTCCATTCCGTGACGATTTCATCAATTCTTTCTTTTTTATTTTTTTCCGCCTGCAACACCAAGGACTGGGAGCTCCAAATCGGGTCCTTGTCTCTTAACGCCAGACAATGCACTCGCTGTTGGGAGGCCCTTGCTTATTTAGGGTTACTCAAGCTTCTTGCATGAAAATCTCGCCCGCTGCTCAGCAAGGCGTTCGGTATGCCTCTTTGAATTCCGCGATTTCCAGGGGGGTCCGCAGAGACCGTTCCGTCGACGGGCGCTGGCAGAGACCTCAAAACCAAATTAGCCGTGGTACGGAGAATAGCTGGCGTGAGCATTTGAAGCCTGGTAGACAGCAAACAGCTTCATCAAGGACGTCACGATCACCTGATACCTGGAAAAAGAAGAGGCCACAGAAGAAGATAAAACCCGAAATTGATGAACCGGTGTCATTGGTTAACAAGATTTGGCAAGTCCCTCCTAGATCTGTGCCATATACAACTCCCGTCTCCGAGTTCATATTTGGCTATTCCTCAGTCCGGGCAGCTCTAGTATCTGCGCGTCGCAGAATCTACAACCTCTATATTTATAACCCCACAAACAATAAAGAGGGCCTTGCAAGAACTCGTGTCAATAGTTTGCAAAAGTTCGCAGCTCTAGCAGGCGCCAGAGTGAGGCCGGTCACGGGAAAATGGTTATCGCTCCTGGATAAGATGAGCGATGGCAGGCCGCATAATGGATTTGTTGCGGAAGTCTCCCCACTTCCAAAGCTTCCCGCACTAAGTTACGAAGCAGTACCTTCGTTACCAGCCTCTCATTTCAATGTCAAGGTGGCATCACAATCTAAAGAAGAAGAAGTAGTCAACGGCTCCGATGGCCGTATTCCATTCGGGCCACAACAAGGCCAACAAACAGGCCACAGCCATAAACAAGCTCCGCGATATCCCTTCACTCTTCTCCTTGATGGTGTTCTGGACCCAGGCAATTTAGGTGCCATTATTCGAAGTGCATACTTTTTAGGCGTTGACGCCATTGCATTCTCCTCCAAAAACTCAGCCCCGCTGTCTCCAGTGGCTTTGAAGGCCGCCGCAGGTGGCGCAGAACACATCCCTCTCATCTCCATCCACGATCCGGCCCCGTTCATAGACGTCTCCCGCCGCAATGGTTGGCGCTTTTTTGCTGCCGAGCCTCCCGCTTCTACGACATCGGGCCAATCTCATATAGCAATGGGCAAGATCCCCATCCTCTTGCGACAATCTCTATCAGCGGAACTTCGCAAATATCCATGTGTCCTAATGCTTGGAGGCGAAGGATGGGGTTTATCCAAAGATATCAAAAGTAGAGCGGATGCGTTTGTTCCCATTGCCGGCGCCAGATTGTCGGATGTATTAGAAGATCCTGCAGGAGTGGATAGTTTGAATGTTAGCGTTGCTTCTGCCCTCCTATGCGACGCTTTCCTACGTGAATGGTTAATTGAGCCAGTTACTCCGTCTACGGACAGCGTCGATGACAAGGAATCCAAAAATAACGGGGCCGAGAATGACCGTGTCTTCTGAATAACGCCTCGCTGCTGAGAATCTTTCCAGAGTCAAATTTATTTTTTGCGTTAACATTCTGAAATGAGTGAGTTATATCCAACAATTCCTATGGCGTTTCTAGACAACTGTATCTTATATGCCTTTGGCGTTGCGGTGTGGCCATGTCCTGGGCAATTGCTATGGTGCATCTAAACAACTATGTTCGCGACAATACCTGATGTATGTATCTGACTTTATCGTATGCCTTGCCTCTGCTCGTGTGAATTGTTTTCCGACATCATGTAACATATTCAGCTTCTGTGATGTATTATTCTAATCCTTGGAGTGTAAAGTGCGTGGTTCCGGAAGCAAAGTGTATTGTTGACCTAGAAGGCTGAAATTGTATAGTAGACGGTTGTTATATCGCTTAAAGGAGCCCCGAGAAAAAAAAAAGAAAGAAATCGACAGCCTTGCTGAAGGAAAAAATACTATGAAGAACATTGTTCGTAGAAAGATCGAAGACCTTGAATTGCTAGGAGCGTGACATTGGCCTAGAATTAGTCGTTATAGACAATTTCCTCCTGTAGACCCTGAAGGTAGGTTATGTTAGGTAGATGATGTAAACAATGTATATATCACCAAAAGAGAGGGTGAAGCTCCCTTCCAACCTTCCAAGATAGATAGGCTCCCTCCAAAGGCTGATATTTCCAGTTCGTGTTCAGATATCAAAGTGAGAAAAAAATATATAATCAAGCAAAATAAATAAATAAACGCCTTCAATGTCCACAAGTAATACCTGCACCTGACCGTAGAAAAAGAACACAATTACCGGTACGCCTTGACTAACACTAATCCAAGGTTAAAGATCTATTTCTTCTTGCTTTTGGATTTCGAAGTAGTTGGCCCAGTAGACGAAACACTAGCGGCTCTGGAGGTTGCAGCTGAGGTTGCCTTGCTACCTCCACCGGATTGTACGGCTTTAAGTTTCTTGTTCTATACCCAGGCAGGCAGGTCAGTTGAAATGATAAAGAGAGAATACATGCTGATTTGACTTACTACTGCTCCATTCTTTGACCTCTTCTTAGCAGGGCCATCTACTTCGCCGTTCTCCATATCCTCATCACGATCTCGTCCCCTTCCCTTACCAGCATGGCCGTTGGGTGTATTACCGTCCGCTTCAAATTCTTTAGCGACAGTATTAAGCAAAGTCGTACATCGTCTGCTGATTTCAACCGGCGTACGACTCAAAAAGAACCAATCAAATCGGAAAAGAGGGCTTTCCCTAATTTCCTCACGAATCTTCTCATACAAACCCTCACCATCGACACCATGCTTGTCAAGCATGACAAGCAAAAACCGATCCTCTTCTTCTGTATACACTTTCTTATTCGTAGTTGAGACGTTGTAATTGATCTTCAATTGCTGCAGAGGGACACGGTAATGCTCCATTTTTTTGCGAAGTAGCTTGCGCTGGTGGTTCATTTTCCGTAGCTTCTCCTCGCCCTGCTCGATCGAACGCAGATATTTAGGATAATCTTGGAGTTCCGTATACCGCTTCCAGAAAACCTTGGCATATTCCTTGATTTCCTCTGGAGCTTTGCTATCGACCTCGGTAGAAATACCATCATAGTCTGTTCGGCCAAATTTAGCAGATCCATTAACAAACTGCTGGAAATCACGGCGGTTCCAGGTCGCAAATCCTTGCTCGGACAGTTTTTCCTTTTCTACTTTTTCTTCTTCTGTCAGAGGAATCGCATTATCGATTTCTTGCTGTTCAAGTTCACGCTCGGCCTCTCTATCACTCAAATCCTCCTCTGTCCCCTCTGGAAGGACTGCTTTGTACCCAATCTCTTTGTGGAAATAAGCAGTCTCTTTATCTTGCAATTCTCGAAGCTTAGGTGGGAAAAATTGCCAATCATGAACTGCAATTTGTTTCGGAGCTCTGGGGACTTTGGGCTTTGGATCGGCTGTCCGCCCACCAGTAGGTATTGTTTGCCTATAATAGTTATCGATGGAATACGATTGTTCCTTGCGTTCACGTTTTGCTGGGTTAATCCAATTAAGTCCAATGTCCTTCTTGCGATGAGTAAAATCTTCTCCATTCCATTCATATGCGTTATCCGAAGTGAATTTTTGGAGATCATCGATGCCCAATTTCTCATATTTCTTGTTCAATTCGGCAGTTCTTTCTTCACCCTTTTTCAATATCTTATCGATGTCATCTTCGGAGATTTCCTTTCCTCCACCAAGGGTTCCAGTAGCCCCCGCACTGCTAAAGACACTAGCTGCGCCATGCTGAATCATACTGAGAAGTTCATCTTTCGACGCCGCGTTCTTTGTTTGTTGCTGGGCCCGGCCCTGTTGTATGACGAGTTGATCCAATCTGAGTTTCTGCGCCGCTCGCTCCAAAACTTTCTCCTCAATTGCATTTTCAGTAACAAACCTGAAAACGATTACTTGCTTCGTTTGACCAATTCGATGGGCTCGGTCCATGGCTTGAAGATCGGCCTGTGGGTTCCAATCACTATCGTAAAGGATGACAATATCGGCAGTGGTAAGGTTGATTCCCAAGCCACCAGCTCTTGTGGTGAGGAGGAATACAAATTTTTCCGACCCCGGTCGATTATACTCGTCGATTGCCGCTATACGGTCTTCGTGGGCAGTCGAGCCGTCGATTCGGCAGTATGCATGCTCCCTGAAAACACAATAATCCTCTAGAATATCGAGGACACGACTCATTTGGGAAAATATCAACACCCTGCTACCCTGGTTCTTCAAGCGTTTTAGAAGTTTATCGAGAATAACCATTTTTCCTGCATTGTCGACTAAATGTTCGTCGGTTGTATATGGCGGCCCGGGCTCCGCGCCTTCGAAAAGGTATGGGTGATTGCAGCACTTCCGAAGCTGCATCACAATGTTCAAGAGTCTGGTTTTAGATTCCCGCTTGCCCTGCGCACCATTGACAGCATCGATATCCTTCTCGAGAATTTTCTGGTACCACTTAACCTGCATTTCTGACATACCAATGTAAAGGTTGACTTCCTTTTTGGGCAATAAACTCTTCTCGACGTCGCTTTTGACGCGTCGCAACAAAAACGGCCGTAAAACACGATGAAGCTGTTGGACAACCGTGTCTTGATCGGCTTCCTGGTTTGAGAACCACTGGTCGAACGCTTCCGAATCACCAAAGACATCAGGTAAAAGGAAATTGAGCAGAGCCCAGAGTTCATGAAGGTTATTTTGAAGCGGGGTACCAGTGATAAGCAATCGATTGCGAGAGTTGAATAGACGAATAATTTGGGCCAGGGATGATTCTTCATTTTTGATGCGATGAGCTTCATCGACAATGATGTACTCCCACGCAAATTTCTTGAGGTGGGATTTTTCACGAAGAACCATCTCATAACTTGTGATGCATACATCGAATTTTTCGTCAATGAGACGGTCGTTGATAAGTTGGTGACGCTCCTCCTTAGCACCCTGAAGAACAAGAACATTTACTTCCGGAGTCCACTTTGAAAATTCCCGGTTCCAGTTGTCCAGAGTTGATTTAGGGACTGTAATCAAGTGGGGTCCAGTTATGCCGCAAATGTGTCTTAGATATCCCAAGAAAGAAATCGTTTGTAATGTTTTCCCGAGACCCATTTCGTCCGCCAGGATTCCCGATATACCGTTTTCATGTAGCGAGATAAGCCAGTTTAGACCAGCAACTTGATAATCTCGCATCTCACCACCCTTGATGAACGCGGGAGATTCCCGAAAGACTGTTTCCGCGGGGCCCCCTTGCTTCTCATCCTTCAGGAGCTCTGCATCTTCTTCTTGTTCCGTTCTTCGACGGCGTTCGCCGCTGGCACCGCCTTTACGCGTTGAGCTCTTCCTCTTCTCTGTTTCTTTCTCGTTTTGGCGATCAATCTCGGCCATTATCTCTTTGATTCGCGGGTTTGGATTGGTGTCTATGAAATGCCGAAATAGATCGGTAAGACCAAGCAAATAGCGAAATCTTCGAATCGAATCGTCTTCCTGCCGATGAATTGTAATTAGTAAATTTCCTTCGAACCTGGGCTTAGTCAATGGACTTACCTTTGACTCGTCGAGGCGTCCGTGCTTTTTGCCCAGGACTGATTTGCGGAGCTGGAAGGCCTCTGATCTGCGTTTTCGGCCGTCAACTGGGGCTGAATCGCCAGCAACACTGCTGGCGGTGGTATTCGGATGTGTATCCGAGTCCTAGATAATGTTAGAATGTCTGCTGTACTGTAAAGAAGAGTAATATCGAGAGCTTAGAGGCGAGTAATGGTGCTCTTACAGTGTAATCAGGCGTATCTTGATAATCCTATAAGAGCCGGGATATTAATGTCAATTCTAGACAATAGAAACCAAAATACACCACAAGTGAGCTCAAATCAGGTACGCGAAACAAACGTACCGTCATAGTTTGATCGATGCGATCTTCTGCAGCTTTTACAGAGGAGTCCCTATTGGCATCAGTCATAGTTGCATCCGCCTCCGAGGAAATCTCGACGTCGGGCGACGGAGCCATCGTGGAGTCAAGAAGCCGCAGCGGCGGTGGTGAATATAGCTTCGGGAGAGAGGGAAAACGCGTCGAAATTAAGGCCGGGATCTATACAAAGTTAAGAATTGCCGGGGCAAGGTCGAGATGTAAGATAAAGGAAACGGTGGTTGAAAAGGCTCGTGGTGGATGGAGGAGCATGGGAGGGTTAGAAGAGCGGGAGGATGGCGAAAGGTCCAAAGAAGAAAAGTGCTGGATTCCCTTTCTGGGGAGTAAAACGAACCGCGCGGGAAAGTAACTTGTACGCGCTGATTGGATGGAGAGTGACTAAGCTCGGGCGTGGCATTACGGATTATCATATCTCCGTACTGACTAACCAGCTGTCTCTCGTAATTACGTGACAGTCTCGTTCCTGCGGAAACCAAGGTGCATGGTATCGTAACTTACATTCCACTTACATAAGGAAGTGGGTGACTGATCAAGTCGGGTGTGAGGCTGTTTGGCAATTCCCGTCTCTCCATCAGATGTCGCTTTGGTCTTTGTTCACAGTCGTTTCTTTGCCATATTCTCAACTTGGGTCCGTCTTTTAATTTTCCCTTTTCACAGAACACCCTCAGCTGTGTCCGCTCTGAGTCTGAGCGAAGTTTCTACTGTCGTCATCTCGACTTGGAACCCCCCACTTTTCTTTTCCATTTTTCTACCTCAACCAGCGGCAAGGTAGCCCTTTTTCCTTCTTCCAAAACATACAAACTATTTTCTTCTTTGAAGGGGACCTGGAAGAAGGCTCAATCACTGGCCTTTGTTGCCAGTTCGCCTGGTCATGGATTCGATGCGGTCTCTCAACAGTTCCCTGCCTTCATCGAACCCATCGTCACAGCCACCTGAGGTGCTTCTCCAAGCGTTCAAAACTGCCGCCCTCTCCGTCACAAATCTCTACAAAAGCGCGGTTGCCGATCAAACACAGTCGCGACATCTCGGCTATCAAGATGCCCTAGAAGATTTACGAGCGTTCCTAGACCGCGAAGGAATTGGATTCGGCGATGGTGAGGGAAACAAAATCCGGAATTGGATAGCGGACAGGATAGACGGCACAGGAGTGGCTGCAAGCGATAGCGATGATGAAAAGGTGGATTGTGAAAAGAGAAACCGAAGCACGTCACCCCACATGGCTCGCAAGGAGTCCAAAGACCCCGACACTATCCCTCCCAACCGACAAACTCGATCCGCTTCTCCTCCTCGAGCCGAACAATCAGTTCAAGGCCAAACTTCCTCTACAAACGACGCCACTACATTTGCTCGGCCTGCCCTCTTCACGTTCACAGCCGGTCCACAATTCCCAACCTCGCCACAGGAGGACATCGATATGCGGGTGTCTGATACCTCTGCCACAATACCAACCGATTCTCAAGTTACCTCATCACATCTGCCATCCCCTTCTGTTCGGCTAGAAGTCGTCCCTCGCGGGCCTCGAACCCCCCACCGTAGCAATTCTCGACATAATGGCCGCTCCACAACGCGAGATTCGGGGGCTACAATCGGATCGAAACGGAAATTCCACTTCGGCGACTTCTTCGATATATCAAATATAGGCAATGGAAAGGATGCTTTTGGAGGAGGCAAGCGTGGGCGGTTCATTTAGCCGAACATTCCAACCGACGTTATTCTTATTCCTTTCGTTTAATGATAGACGAGAAGCATTGGTACTTTGATTTTTAGTGAGGGTTTATACACTTTGAGGCATTCAACGGAGTTGTTTTTCTTCGCTGACTAGTTTTCTATTTCTTTTTTTGCAATGGATACACGTTTTCCCATACATTCCACCAGTATATAGCTTCCAACATGATACCCATGGATCGTCGCATAAGCAGGATTTTCCCGCGGAAATAAACGCCAGATTTGCTATAAAAAGGCATTTAGAGAAACTTTATCATCTGTTTCACTTTTTGAAATTGCAGCCTTAGTTTAGAAAGCGCCAGATGCCTAGCCCCACGAGAGTCGCCGATATTGACACTACTCCCAGTCGTCTCGATCCCATTCTATATTTCGACCCGCTCTTTAAGATAGCCATTTCTTGTTGTCGTAAATTCCTCATTCCCGTAACATAGCTATAAGCACCAAGTCCGACAAAGGCCGAACTACCTGTTGTTTAAGTGAACTGTTAGCGTTCCCGGATCTTGCTTCAATTTCCCCGGTGCCGTTAGAGAAAGCAATCGGTCGCAGGAAACAACATACCCATGAGTCGACAGGCCAAACAATCATCCTCATACTTATCTTTATTAACCATCTTCTCAATATCTTTGGGGTTTATGTCCCATGGAGTGTCGTCGATTCGGCCCATCTCACTCTCTAGATGAGGTTGTGATGGATAAAGATGGCTAGAGGGAGGAATGGTAAGCCGGCCTGGAAGAGACAACTAAAAGCTAGTTAGCTTAGACCTTCGAAGGTAGTAGAAAGGAATATTGTCCATATACCAGGCGCGAGAGAGAAGAAGCTTTTGGTTTGAAGCAACCTGTAGATTTCGGCGTGGAAGAGGAAGCTCTTCAACCAATCAAACGGTCGGGATGAAGGAATCCGACGATGACCTCAATAGACGGGAATTGAGACCCAACTGCCTTCTCACAGCAAAGCATCTCTCGACAGTAACAACATGCAGTCGCAAAGATGAGTAATACAATAGAAGCGCTCTACATCTATGATGACCTTAGGTAAGTAGATTCCAACACGGCGCAATCTACACCAAACTAATAGCTACAAATAGCACTCCTATACTCGAGCACATCTACTGCTCCCGCCCACCCTCCGCCAAAGCCCTCCTTCCACTGTACCTTGAGCATCCTACTCCGCGACCATCGGTGATATACGTTCCAACTGCAACACCTCCCGTCTCTGTATTTTCCATAATCCACGCGAACCTTTTGTTTCTCGTGCCCAGCAGCACCGAAACCGAACCCCTCCAAATCCTCGAATTCCTCCACCGCGTGGTCGATGTCCTCGAAGAATTTGTTGGCGCACCGTTGCTTGCAACCAAGATCGAGAATAACTACGATGTAGTGGGACAATTGTTGGGTGAGATGTGCGACGCAGGAATGGTGTGCAATACGGAGTTGAATGCATTGCAGGAGGTCGTTGAGATCCCGGGGTGGATGAACAAGTTCCTCAGCGGCGTGGGACTACCGGGGTAAATAATCGACCCTGATTTAACACTTTTCCAGTCTCCTTCTATTTTCAATGGCTGACTATGGATTTGCTGAGAATTACCCAGTGGGTCTCCCTCTCTCGGGCCTTCCAACCCGATGAAAACGTCTTTAACCACCATACCCGCATCCAGCGGCTCTATGGCTACGGGGCCGGCCATCCCCTGGCGCCGTCAGGGCATCCGTCATACCTCCAACGAATTGTATGTCGATATTATCGAATCTTTAAACGTCATCATTGCGCCATCCGGCCGTGCTCTCTCTGCTATAGCAAACGGCACTATAGCATTTAATTCCAAAATTTCCGGAGTACCCAATCTTTTGCTGTCTCTCACGGCACCAGGTGGACAGAAGAGTTTAGCACATAAACTTGAACTACCTGTCTTCCATCCTTGTGTACGGTTAGCCCGATGGCGAGAGAGACCCGGTGATCTCAGCTTCGTACCTCCAGACGGACGATTCATCCTTGCGGGTTACGAGGTCAATCTACTTCCTATAGACCCTGGTTTGGACGAACCGCCAACTCATATGGAGAAACTTTTCCTCCCAGCAACAGCTTCATTACATAAATCTCTGGGGCCCAACGGATTAGATTTCGAGGTCCGACTTACTTTGAATACATCATTTCCCGGTATAAATTCCTCGTCACGGGCCGGTGGGGGATCTAACCGTGGCTCTGGTACCTCGACGCCCGCGTTCCTAGGGAATATTGGTAGCGCCAGCACCTCGGCCGCCCCTACTTTAGAGGATGTTGTCGTAACGGTTCCCATATCGCCTCAAATTAGGTATATTACTGATATCCAAGCCAGTCGGGGAGAAGCAACCTTCATGCCGGGCAATGAATTTTTAGAGTGGCGCATTCCTACAACTGCTAGAGATGCAGGGAGTATCTCCGGTACCGCCGTTTTGCGATGTACCGTAGTCGGGCCATTTGGGGTAGAAAACCCCAATGATTACACGGAATATGGCGCGGAGAATGATCACGATGACGATGACGGAGCACGAGCTTCTTCCCAAGTATCTCGAATTAACCCCCTTCAAGGCTATTATGACGAAGACACACTCGCGTCTCAGGCTCAACAGCAGGGAATTTACCCGCGTACAGCCAACCGCGGTAGATCATCAACCTCGGAAGCCAATAAGTCTCATCCCAATTCCCTCCTCATGCCGAATTCTGTCTCAGTTTCATTCTCCGTCCGCGGGTGGCTTCCTAGCGGGATTCGCGTTGATGGACTAGTCGTTGATCCGCGACGAAGTAAGGGGCTAGGAGAAGGCGTAAGGCCGTACAAGGGTGTAAAATATATTTGCCTGAGTCGGAAAGGCGTGGAGAGGAGGTGTTGAGGACTATTGTTTCCGAAGTCTTGCTAAGCTATGCTTGAAAACAATCCGTGTTTAGTACATCACGCATAGTTGGCTACGATGAACTAGGTATCCAGCATTGAAAGGCCGGTTAATAGATTCAAATAACACTGGTAAAATTAGGTACATTTTCGCGATACGATATTTGACAATTAAGATGATCTCAAACGTCCAAGGAATATTAAGATATACACACTAAAATATATGGAGAAAAGCGCAATAAATCGTATCCGTTTGGGGATATCGTGATGCCCGAGTCGGTATCCCACTGAAGACAGTGCATTAAAATGCCGATATAAATATAAGAAAAAACTCTGACTCGCCAGTTCGTCGATCCAGTTTTCTCAGTACTCACTATTGGAGCTGAAAATTGTTTTCAAAGCTTCGACGCTCGTTTGGCATAGAGCTGAAGACCGTATGCAACTGTTTCCAGAGTTAGAAAGATCAGATGAATCATAAGTCCAAAGAATCAGACGAAAACGTGGTGTATATTCAACGACTAAAAACAAAACAAAGAAGACCATATACAATACAAAAGAACATCATTCTAAGGCAAAGGAGGAATGGATATTAGTTGCAATTAGAAGAATGAAAGAAAAATTATCCAATGGAAGTGGTCAAAAGATGTAGCCATTGAATATCCAAAGCTTCGCGGGTGGGTATCAAGTAGCAAATTGGCCAAGGATCGTAAAGTTCACATCAACGCTTCGAATCTGCAAAATAGCCGGCGAGACGTTGGCAAACGAAACAGTATGAAATCAGACCACAATCGCAACATGATCGACGTGGACTCATCTTGCAAACGCAAAGGGAGAGAAGAGGGAGAAGGAAAGAGGATGTACTAACCAAGAGCAGCCGCAGCACTCCTCGCAGCACCATTCTTGTTTGCCCCACCACCCAAAGTAACAGCCCAGAGGAGCCAGCCCACAACACCAAACTTCTCCCGGCCATTGCGATCAAAATTTGGCTTCAGTGTCCCGGCGCCTAGGAATTTGCTAAGTTTACCGGCATATGGCGGATACCGGATCGCCAGGACACGCTCCACCCATCCCGGAGTAGTGGTGATTGAGCGGCGGTGAACGAATGCCTCGAAGCTGCTACGACCGTGGTAGCATCCAGTTCCACTCTCGCCAACCCCACCGAATGGCAGCGTGGGAACGCTTATGTGCATGAAGGCATCATTTATAGAGGCCCCTCCGGAGCGGACGGCGGTAAGGACTAACGTTTATAGGTTAGGTTATCCATTTATATAACTCACAATTGAATGCATGAACTTACCTTTTTCAACTTCTTGCTTTGTTCCGAAGGGATAGATGCTCAATGGTGTACTGTCAACATCATTTGCAATTCTAATGGCTTCATCTAAGTTCTTCACGGGCAGAATAGTAATGATAGGGCCAAAACTTTCCTCAGCGATCAGGGAGTCCTCCACTGAGTCAACTTGTACCACAGTCGGTTCGATGAATCTTTCTTCTTCATCCATGGCTCCGCCGAGTAGAATCTTCCCGTTGCTGCTGTCAATCATGGCTTTAAGGCGACGGAATGAACCATCGTTGATGATCCGGGAGTAGTCAGGAGATGCCTTAGGGCCTTTTGGATAATACTCCTTCAAGGCTTTCGCAAACTCGTCAACTAGCCTGGGTACGATTTCCTGGTCGGCAAGAATGTAATTTTGAGACGTACAAACTTGACCGGCATTCAACGTCTTTCCCCAGAGTAGGCGTCGGGCGGCTAGTCTGAGATCCGCATTCTTTGTAATGAAAGCGGGGTTGCGGCCACCAAGCTCTAGGAGAACGGGTGTCAAATTTGGCGCCGCTGCTTGAGCCACAATACGGCCCACTTTACTGCTACCAGTGAAACAGATCTTGTCCCATTTCTGCGCGAGTAGAGTCTTCGTCTCTTCCACGCCACCCTGAGCCATACAAACAAAGGATGGGTCAAAGGCTGCTTCGATAATTTCTTGAATGACAGCTGCCGAGTTGGCAGATGTTTCGCTGGGCTTCACCATCACAGTATTTCCGGCTGCGATAGCACCAATAACTGGACCAAGAGTAAGCAAGAATGGGAAATTAAATGCTCTAGCAAAGGTTCATCAGCTTCGACACTAAATGGTACATTGGACCGTGGCGTTCTGTTGGTAAACGAACCCTATGACCAAAACACATCCCAACGGGTCTTTCCTGATCGTGGGCTTCATTAGGGAGTAGGTTAGGTCAATATCAGGTGCCTTTTCATCCTTTGCCCATTTTGGTAAATTCTTGGTACAGAAAATGATATCATTTTCCAGCATAGTGATTTCGGTCACAACCGACTCATATTCAGCTTTTCTCAAATCTCGTTGTAGAGCTTCTTTAATGAGAGCTTCGCGATCCTTGATGCTGCATTATTGATACCATGGATATTAGTTTTAGATCATAACAATCAAATTCCACGCAACATTGACACATACGCCCAGTATAGCTTCCTGAGCTGAAGAATCCTGAACTCGATAGGTTTGGTCTTCTGCTGGAAGAAAGTCGTGCGGAGGCGCTGGACGCGCTCCGGAATCTCGTCCACGGGAGTGTACTGGAGAGCGGGGATATCGATGGCGCCCATTGTGAGTTGATGTGTGTAGAACTGTGGTAGATAAGTGCGGTAGGTAAATTGATGAGGTCAGCTAGTTAACTAAGATGTATGTAGATCGACTCGAATATATAGGCGATCTCATGAGATATTGTCCAGGGAACTAAGAATGGAAATAAAATGGCCAATAAAGAGCAACCATTGCCATACGCATCTACCGGGATAAATGCGATGTAGGCATTGTTCTTATATCAATCAAATTGCTGGAAAGAAGGCGGAGTTCAAAACGATTAGTTTGTTGGAGATGTTGCTTGCTGGCTCAATCAGGCAATCGACCGAGGCTGTCCAAGCTCCACGTGAAAATGTTTGCGCTGTTTGTTTGCTACCCTCGTTAGTTTCCTCAAGGGTGCTTTTGGCAGGCAATTATACTGCACTCAGTCCCAAGCAGGTAGAGAATGGCACCAGGAAACAAAGGTAGATAATGCTGTCTGCACTTTGTATAATAAACATATAATTATTTGAGCAAGCAACTGAATGAGATCTTTTCTTCAAACCAGCTCGGGCTCGATCACGGGCCGCAAGCAAGATTTCGGCGGGTGGAGTGACTAATTTATCCGACTCGGCCAAACTGAAATTCCCCAAGCGGGAATCTTTGGCTCACGGAATAATATTGCTAGTCTTCGAGCCAAGTCAATTTGGAGCTTGAGGTCTCTCCGCTGCGACACAGCAAACCGTCTGTCCATCCGGCATCGTCCTCTCATAATACACCTGGAACCCATTTTTCTCCAAAATCCTCATGCTCGCCACATTCTCCTTATGCACTGTGCCAAACGCCCTCTCTATACCGTCCCACCCCTCCCTCCGCTCCTCCTCGTAAAGCTCTCCCTCCTTCCTCGGAAGCTTCCACCACGCGCCTATCATCCCACCCAAAGCTTCCGACCCATATCCCTTTCCTTGAAATGTCTGTGCAATCCCGTACCCAACATTCGGCACAGGATACACCTGATTCATTCCTATTGAACCAATCACCTTTCCTGCAGGGTCCTGTCCCAGCACAATGGCATATTGAAGCGTCAGCCCCTTCGCAGACGGAGGTTGCTTAAAGATCTTTCTTTCCATCCATTCATACACTTCGTCGATTGTCTTCCACCCCGTACTATATACATCTCAAATTAGCAGCACGCAATTGATGGGACGTCAGTTTCAACTTAGTCCCATCTGCTAAAGAGCTAAGCAAAATCATACGGGTCCTTGGCCTGTTTGCAACCTTCGAAAATCTGCGGCACATCATCGCGCTCCACGGGGCGGAGGCAGAGCCGTTCGGTTTTGATGATTGGCAGCGATTCTTTCGGTGGTATGATTGCTAGAAGCGGCTGAGGAGGAGCGCCTCCGCTGTAGTACCGTGTATTCTCATCATCAAACTCGGGACGTAGTTTCAACATCGCAAAATGTCTTTGTAGTACTGACGGGTATCTTTTTCAATCTGTATCTAAAAGTAAGAAGGGGGGATATCCAGTTCCTTTATATCAACCATCCGCAGGGTCGTATTGCCGTTTCCAGTCCACAGACTGAGCTAGATCAGGTTCGCCCTTCCAAACGACCCTCAAATGTTAATTGACCTTTTAGGCAGAAATGTTACTTCAGCTCCTGTCAAAGGGCGGAATATCCGGCGCTAAGCCAGGATGTGACTCATGTTGGGCTTGCGCGTTCCCAAATCACACCTACATATCAACACTAAGAATAGCCCCAACAAGAGGATATCCAAACTTTAACTGAAGTCGAATTGCAGTAATCTCGATTGCAAACTACATACATTCTCCCAGACCCGCACAAACCAAATTGGAATAATCTCCTCTGGATCACAAGACAAAAAAGCATAGGACAAATGGAAAGGCCCAAGTTAGACAAAAAGCTACCATAATCGCAAATGAATATTCAAGACCGTCAAGCAATCCATACCAAAGAGTATCGACGCACGCCAACACATCTTATTTTCCGTTGAACGAAAAAAAAAAGAGGAAAATCAAGAAACAAAAGGCCGAGAGGAATATTTCACATATTCAAAAGTGGAATAAACAACGTTATCAATGCGGTGAAAACGCCTTGATATGCAAATAAGAAAAAACAGGGTAGGGAAACGAGAGACAGACAGCCTTAATGAAAACGCGGGCGCCAGGAAACGAAAAGTAAGACTATGGACAGCAGGAGATTATAGTCAAAATAAGAGCGATCTTGAAAGGAATGTCCTGGCCAGCGCGTATACGTAAAAACTGTACGATATTACTTGTCCCGGCCTTGACTATCTGAAGACACCTCGTTCAAACCCGATTTCCCTGGCCCCGCGGCCATGAACCTAATGGGTTCGCGGCCGAAGACGGAGGATGCGACAACTGCCCGCTGGGAGGACCAGCTTTTAGCGATAGTCCGGCAGAGTGCGGGGCAGTTCTGGGGGATGGGTAATGCGGCGACGGAGCGGCCCGTGGTGAAGTAAACGCCTGAGGTGAGTTTGAAGCAGGATGATTCCCCGCAACATATGGCGATCTTTTTGGCCTCCCGTTCGGTCCATTTATTAAAGATTGGTTGTGATTGTTGATGTTAAGCTGCTCAAGGCCAAGAGTTGGAGAAGGATCGAGTACACGAGGTGTCTGTTCTTCGCGTTGAATGTAAGGTTCATGGGAATAATTCAGGGGAATTTCCCCAGAGGTAGGAGTAAAGCGAGGTTCCTGTTGCGGTGATCTTGTTTCAGAAACGGAGTCTCTTGAGCCGTCACGGTTGATCGCGCGTGGGGCGGGAGGCGCAAGGTAAGATTTCCTGTTATGCCTCTCCATCATGCTTATAGCCCATTCTCGGAGGTTAACTGGGGTTCTTTTGGCGGCTTGGATGAAAGCATCGCGGTCCTTGAAATGAACAGGTTAGCGAATAGAAAGATGACATTGAAGATGAAACCTTACAAAGAGTTCCCGTGGAGTTGGCCGTTCTCCCGGCTTTTTAAGTAGGCATTTAGCCACGAATTCATCTAGGATGGCGGGAAAGGCATCGCTTTTCGGAAGTTTTGGGGCTGGCTCATGAACAATTTGTTGCAACAAGTCAAGAATGCCCATTGGGCCAGCACTTGCCCTATCTCCTGCAGCTGTGTCTGTCGAGTCAAAGGGGAATCGGCCCACTGCGAGTTCCATGATCGTCAGTCCAGTACTCCATACATCTGATCGCACAGAGTAAGCCTCTCCCTGGATGCGCTCTGGGGCCATATATGTCGAAGTGCCAACGAATGTGTCTGCCACAGAGTTGACAGTCTCTGTTGCAACGCCGAAATCGCATAGTTTGATATAACCCCGGGAGTTCACGAGAACATTGGACGGTTTGATATCTCTGTGCATAATGCGGTGTGTTTCGTATAGGTAGACAAGGCCGGCGAGAATGGACTCTGCAATCTTTCCTAGAACATCAACCCTGACAGGCCCAAAATCTTTTGAGATGCGATCGAGGGAGCTACGAGAAAAGGCGATGTCAGAATTCCGGCCCAAGGAATATATGTACGCAACAACTAACGAATTAAACATACCCGCAGTCCATGTATTCCATACAAAGCACGATATCTCTGGCCTCATTAGTGAAGGCGCCGTAGAACGTAACGATATACGGAGAATCGCAGTGACGGCCGACTTGTAATTCTCTCAATATTTGTTTTCTCACGTTTTCTTTGGCATCGACTCGTATGATCTAGTATAACAAGAACTGCTTGATTAGCTCTTGGCTTCGTTCGAGGGTAGTGTATAAACGTAAACGTACCTTCCTGGCCATTACCACCTTGGTCGACGCATGCATCACCTTGCTAACCGTTCCTCCATTGCCAGCTCCGAGCTCCTTGAGTGCTATCAGGTCTTCACTCCGCAAATCCAACTGAAACTCCAATCCAATTTCAAGTGTATCCGTGCGGTTACTGTCGGTGTTCCCGATCGCTCCCGGAATTTGTGCGTCTCCATCTGACGGCTTTGACCCCAGCTTTGATGCTGAGGAATTGAGCGCGAGACCTTTGACGTTCTTCCGCTTCAGGGTTCGAGCTTTGAAGGCGTCGGCCATGTTGTTGTGTAGACAAGATTATAACTCCAGGAACCGCTGTGGTGGGGAATGGAAAATGCTCAAACGGTGTTGCCCACGTTGATTAAAGAAATTTCTCTCTCTCTCTCCCCCCTTTCCTTTCGATGGCAAATTCTCCGCAAAATGCTAGCGTCAAGAAGGATCGCAGATCGTCGAGTAGGATATTCCGCAACCGGATGCCTACGGGGGCCAAGTCGGGGTCGTCGACACTTTTCACGGGTGAATAGGAATGTCAATGAAAGGTCAAGCCATTCACTCCTTGAAATAAGATTCTCAAAACTGGAGCAACGCAAGAAAAACAGGTCGTTGTTGTTTGATACGACAACGATCCGTTTTGGCATAGAGAGAGGGGTTGGACTAGGCTATTGGACTCGCCAATGCAAGGTTCAGGGAACCTGGCACAAGGCGCTAACTAGTGAATTGCAAGAAAAAGTCATAATTAGAAGTTTAGGAACGAGAGCTAAAGGGCTTAGGCCAATGCAGCGCCTGAAAGCCAGGGATTCTGCTGCTAGCGGTCTGGGCCGGTTAAGCAGCGAAGTGCGAACCCGCAGTAGATTGGATACAACGGGTGAGACGAAAATATTGGGGAGTGAGAAACAACTGCCAACACTCAGCCAAGCGAATGATTGGCAGCCTCATGAAAGAACGGTTAAGAAGATGCTACGTATGACTCTGCTTCTATCAATGGAAATGGACAAATCCAACGTCCTCTAAACCTATGAGCTCCATCTACCTGTTCTCCAGGACAGGACTGGCTGAAACTACTCTGAACCATTGGGATGCCCGAAAGTCAAACAGAACCAGACCTGGTGTTGTTGGGTGTTTCGCTGTCGTATCTATTGGAGATCGGACACGAGCCAACTCCTTGTCTTAAGCCTAGGCTTCATTGTAAGACAATAAACGGGGAATTATTGGCGCCCATATCCACCAACTATCATCACTGCGGACAGAAAACAAAAAGAACAGAAAAGCAGATTTCATTCATTACGACAGGCGAAGACAGGGTCACGGGATTTGTTATTACTAAGCAGTATCACGTGATACTAAACCGCCACGGCTTGGGATCGCGCTAACCACATCGGGAGCTAGCGGCTTTCAAGCAATGAGCTGTTGCGCAAAAGAGTGCTATGGAAAGGAATCTCCTCCGTTGAACTCTTTCATCGCTGTTCTTCGTAAGGTTCATTTTCCTGGTCAAATTTTCTTTTCCTTGTTTCAATTGTTTCGAGGATTCCGATACCCATTTATTTTGTTGTACTGATTTACCTGCATTTGAGTGCACCACAATGAACGCCGCCGACCTCCTAGAAAACGAGGCTCTGTTAGACGAAGAAAACGATGAAGATTATGATGAAGAGACTGGTGAAGTAGGCGGACCGGATGCCGATCGAAATGGCGGTTATGACGATTCAAGTGAAGAGGAGGAGGACGACGATGAGGATGCCGCCCGCGCAGTATGTCTTTACCCATCGAATAGCATAGTTGACTCGCACAGTCACTGACCATTGTAGGTTCGCGAAGGTTTCATTGTTGATGAAGATGAAGAAGAGGAAGAAAGATCTGAAAGGCGACGGGAGAAGAAAAAGCGCCGTCGCGACGAGCGTGCCCTTGAAGATGAGGACTTGGACGAAGAAGATATCTACCTAATCGGGGAGAATAACCCGGACTTTGAACCCCCTGTTTCTCACGAGGTAAAGTAAATTCTGTATTGTCTTTGTTGTGTTGCTTCCTCTATCGATTACTAATAATACTCTTTTCGTATCTGTAGTCGAAATTCAAGCGATTGAAGCGCGGACACAAAGGTGACCGAGACCGAGGCATTTCTCACGGAATAAACGATATATTCAATTCAGATGACGAAGAGGAAGAAGTCGATCGGTATCGGATGAGTGCTCGGGATCGGAGAGGACTACACGATGACCTTGATGATTTCATTGAAGAAGATGTTTTTTCTGATGAGGAGCGCGAGCGGATGCGGGACGAAGAAGAGATTGCCCGCCCAGCTAAGAAAGGAATCTCCGGACTCGCTGTCACAGAAGCTACCGGCCTCGATGAGGCTGCTCTTGAAGACATGCGGGCTGCATTTGGTGACGGAACTGACTATCTCTTCGCACTTGAAATGGAGGATGAGGAGGACGAAGAGGACCGCGGGGATGAGGAGAAGCCACTCGATCTAAAGGATGTTTTTGAACCATCTCAGCTCGCTGAGAAAATGATGACAGAAGAGGACAATGAGATCCGCTTCACCGACGAACCCGAGCGTTACCAGATCGCAAGGAAGCCCTACAAACATGTTATTCTTACCGAAGAACAATTCAAGGAAGAAGCTATTTGGATTTCGAACCTTATGTTGTTGAAGAAGCGCTTGGATCAAGACTTGCAGGAACCATTCCAGAGGTCTATCGTCAAAGTCCTCGAATTTATGGTCACCGATGATTGGGAAGTGCCATTTATCTTTCAGCATCGCAAGGATTACTTGATCCACGCGGCAAAGGTTCCAGTGTCTCCTAGCGCGTCCAATCCCGATGGCCAAGATTACGTTATTAGAGCAGAAAAACTCTTAAACATGACGGATTTGTGGGATATCTTCGAATATGATTTGAAGTTCCGAGCACTGGTCGACAAAAGAAATATCCTTCAACGAACTTACGAGAGCCTGCGAAAATTTGCAAATATCAAAGACGAAGTGTTTGAGCATATGCTACCCGCCGCGATAACCATGGAGGAGTTGCAGGATATCCAGGATTACCTTTACTTTGAATACTCATCCCAGCTCAAAGATATTGCCATGGTGAATGGAAATGGGGAGAATGGAGCCGTTAGCCAACGGCGAAAAGCTGCATCAAAGAACTTTTTTGAGCGTATCCGCAATAGCAAGGCTTATGGACTTGTTCGCGCCTTCGGGATCACTCCAGATGGATTCGCCCAAAATGCTATGAAAGAAGCAAAGAGACATCACATTGAGGACCCCACCGAATTACCGGAAGACATGGCGGATAGCCTCCTCGATACTCACTTTGGAAATGGTTCACACGTACTCAAAGCTGCTAAGGCAATGTTTGCGGAACAGTTAACCATGAGCCCTAAAGTGCGGAAAGAACTAAGAAGAGCCTTCTATATGAATGGCGTTATCGATTGTTTCCGGTCTGAAAAGGGTCTGAAAAAGATTGATGAGCACCACCCTTATTATGAATTCAAATACCTGCGAAATCAGCAACCCAGCGACATTGCTAGGCGACCAGAGCTTTTCCTACGCATGTTGAAGGCAGAAGAAGAAGCCTTGGTCGATGTCAAGGTTCGCTTCCAAAATTTTGATAATTACAAGAAACGACTTTATAGGGATATCCAATCCGACAATTTCAGTGAAGTCGCCGATGCTTGGAATAAGGCGAGAAAAGAGGTACTTGACATGGCCCTTGGAAGGCTAGAAAAGATTCTAAGCCGCGGTGTCAAGGAAAATATCAAAACCGAATGTGAGAACCACGTCGCTAAGGAATGCCGAGAAGCGTTTTCATTACGGCTCGATCAGGCTCCCTACAAGCCTAAAGGCATGATACTTGGCACCATTCCCCGTGTCCTCACTTTATCAAGCGGTTCTGGTACTATTGGTAAAGATCCAATATACTGGGCATGGGTCGAGGAAGACGGTCGAGTCTTAGAGAACGGCAAATTCGTTGACATTACTCTTGGTGATCCGGATAGAATGATACCCGATGGCCGGGATGTGAACGCTTTTATCGAACTCGTCGAACGCCGCAAACCTGATGTGATTGGCATTTCCGGAATGTCTCCGGAAACCCGCAAGCTTTACAAGCAGCTGACAGAAGTAATCGATGCAAAGAATCTACGCAGTTCTCCGTATACCAACGATAATGATGAAGAAGTTAGCGATCTACTTGAAGTTGTGATTGTGAACGACGAGGTCGCGAGGCTGTATCATACGAGCGATAAAGCTAGATCCGAGCATCCTGGTCTCAGCCCATTAACGATTTACTGTGTCTCTCTTGCGAAATACCTTCAGAATCCGATGAAGGAGTATGCTTCGTTAGGAAGGGATATAGTGTCTATTCAATTCAAGCCAGGCCAACAGCTAATCTCGCAGGAAAAACTGCTGAAGCAACTCGAAAGTGCCTTGGTTGATATGGTCAACCTGTGCGGGGTGGACATCAACGAAGCCGTCAATGATACTTCTACAGCTAATCTTCTAACCTATGTGTGCGGTCTTGGCGCTCGAAAAGCGTCACAGTTGCTGAAAATCATTAACATGAACGGTGGCGTGGTGAATAACCGAATGGAATTGCTGGGTGTCAATGCACAGTATCCTGCGATGGGCGTGAAGGTGTGGAACAATTGTGCGAGTTTCCTCTACATTGACTACGACACGACCGATCCTGACACCGATTACCTGGACAATACCCGTGTTCATCCGGAAGATTATGATATTGGTCGTAAGATGGCTGCAGACGCCTTGGAACTCGATGAAGAAGATATCAAAGCGGAAACGGATGAAAACGGACCTGGGGCCATCGTCAGAAAACTCATCAAGGAAGATGCGCAAGAGAAGGTCAACGACCTTATCCTGGAGGAGTACGCCGAGCAACTAGAAAAGAATCTGAACCAGAGAAAACGTGCCACTCTCGAAACCATTCGTGCAGAGTTGCAGCAACCCTATGAGGAATTACGAAAACAATTCGTCTTCCTCAGCACCGATGCCATATTCACCATGTTCACCGGCGAGACTGCAGAGACCTTGGCCGAAGGTATGGTCGTACCCGTTACCATCAAGCGAATCACCGATGACCACATTGACGGCAAACTCGACTGTGGTGTTGACGTCCTCATCCCTGAGATGGAGCTCACCGACCGATACGATATTCCAGTTCGAAGCCTATACTCTATACATCAAACTGTGCCCGCAAAGATTCTATATTTGAACCGCAAAGCCTTCATAACCAATGCATCTCTCCGCGAAGATCAGGTTAATAGACCCTATCGCCGGGAATTCGATCATATGCGCGACGACTGGGATGATAAACAAGAGCGCGACGATCAAGAAGCAATGAAAGAGCAAACTAAAACCAGCACTCGTGCACTCAGAGTTATTAAACACCCTCTTTTCCGCCCTTTCAACGGACCTCAGGCTGAAGAATTTCTCGCATCCCAGAGTCGTGGTGATGCAGTTATTAGACCCTCTTCGAAGGGACCTGACCATCTCGCTGTGACATGGAAAGTGTCGGACGGTGTATATCAACACATTGACGTACTGGAACTTGACAAAGAGAACGAATTCTCAGTGGGCAAAATCCTCAAGATTGGCGGCAAGTATTCATACAGCGATCTTGATGAATTGATCGTCAACCATGTCAAGGCCATGGCGAGAAAGGTCGACGATATGATGATTCACGAAAAATATCAGTCTGGTTCCAAGGATGCAACAGGTATGTAGACACGTTTCCTATCAAGTTTACCTTCGTTCTCTTTTTTCCCTTTTTCCTCCATACTAACGGCTCGCTTAGAACGATGGTTAACAACTTACACGACGGCCAATCCCACACGTTCTACTTACGCCTTCTGCATCGATCCCAAACATCCGGGCTACTTCCACTTGTGCTTCAAAGCAGGCCAAAATGCACCTATGAACAGCTGGCCAGTGAAAGTGATACCTCAAGGATACGAATTGCAGCGGAACCCATACCCCGACATGACAGCCTTGTGTAATGGTTTCAAGACGATGTATGCAAATGTGTTGGCTGGGAAGAGGGGACGAAGATGAGTGTCAAGGTGTGGCTGTTTCGTTTCATTTTCTTTTTTATGTATTTTTATGAGAGGAAACTAAAGTGAGGTTCTTTACCAAGGTGTTTTTAGATATAGGGGGCTTTTCTAGGCTGGTTTAGGATATGCATTTCTTTTTCTTTCTATCTGATCTCAGGTCATGGATAGTTTCTATTGATAATATACCAAAAGAATTGATGATCGTCAGCTAATGCTTTTTCGATTGAATGGCATTGTTCATGGCTTCGTTAATTCCCAATCTAGCCATTGCAACAAAATGCAGCGGCAGGCAATTTATTCGCCGGCTATACAGAATCCCTCATAACATTCCATAAAGTGCAACATGCAAAAATCTTTCTATCAACAAAAAAACGAATTTTTTCATAGACCACAGAGAGCCTCCGAACACGAAAATCGACAAAAACCCGTACCCAAACCACCCACTCAGAAAGCAACAGAGATTAGCCGTGCAAAGTATCGTATAGCATTTCCATCTCGCCACTTCTGCCTGTCGGGTCCATCTTCGAAATACCTCCCCTCTTCCGATCCTTGCCACGTCTCTGCCTTCCCTTCTCAGGCTCCATTGAAAGTCCTGGTAAATGCTCAACAATGGCTCTGCTCCTGGAGCGGTAGTGCTCCACTATGCCACCTGCTAGCAATCGTTGCAGTGAAACCATCCTCAACCATTTCCACCATCGATCGAGATTCAGAGGTGCGAACCGGTGAAATTTCAACCCTGTTCGTGTCCCAAACGACTCACTCTTCTCGTGGTCGATAAATTGTCTGTATCGTGGGCCATGGCGTGGGTTCTCGATGGTGGTGAGGATCGCATCGAAATGCATGTGAAGTGTCCGCTTGGATTTCTTGCTGACATTACGACTAGAGATTCTGGAGAGGTCCTGGATTTTTTGCTCGATCGTTGGGGTGTTGTGGTATGGCCTGTATCGCTCTATCAGCCAGGCTCCATTGTCGTCTTTGTAGTCGTCCTTGGGTAGATCGTCTTGAGAGATTTGCAAATCATATTCGAATTCGTCGAATTCTTCATCTTCTTGTTGAGGAGAGAAACTTTTTTCGTATAGAAGTGCAATATTCTGGCCTGCTGCGATTTGGACGTCGGGTTCGTTGCTTTCTAGCTGATCTGCCAAGGCTTCAATTGCGTCTTCACTTAGATGTTCCAGGTCGTCGATTGCGGTGGCGAGTAAACCCCATTCCTGTAAAGCTGCCGTAACAATTTCTGGGTCATCTGGTGTTTCGACAAAGTGACCATCCGACATGATGATTTCCATCAAAAATTCCATTTCATCCATCATTTCATCCTCTGAAGCCCCCCCAAAGAATGCAGCTGCACCTAGGGAACGAATTGCGCTCACTTTAGTGGAAAGGGTAGAAGAGCCTGATATCTTTTGTCTAATAACTGAACCGGTTTTGTCGTATACGGAGCCATCCAGTGTCGTCACAGCAGTAAGGGCAACCGCCTTTAATGCCAAGACAGTTTCCTTTTCGGTTGCCTCTTGCTTGATACTCTGCAAGAAAACTGTAAGAAGATCCTCCACATTGTGTTCCATTTCATCCGCCGCATAATGCCGAGCCAGAATGCGTCCATATGCTGCCAGATTCTCTTCACGCGCCTGGAGAGTGTTATGCTTTCGGTCGATAAGATCGGTGATGACAGCGGCTAAAGGTCGATCCTGTTTGATTCCAGCTTCAAAATCGTCGTTATTCCAATCGTCAAATGAAACAGTACTATATTGAGTCACAAAATATTAGTCAAATATGTAAAGAAGGTAATATTATAAGCGTCATACCTAGGAGACGTTTCGCTCTCACTGCCTGTTTCATATTCATCGTCCGACTGGTCCCTGCTTGGGCTGAGAGAAACATCTCGAGAAGCGACTCTAGAAGCAATTCGAGAGCCAACACGAGAAGCCACCCGAGATTGAATACGGGAGATATCGCGGGAGGCGTTCTGAGAGACATCACGAGAGGGGTCTTGAGAGTTATGCCGGTACGCAGATATAGCGGAAGGTGACGAATAAATAAGGGAGGTTAGCCGGTCTGCATCTCTTTTGGTAGATTTTCGAGAAGTGGTCTTTTTGCTCTCGTGAGCGCGACGGTGATCGAGCATCATAGTGAGGAATGACGGGCGAGTTGACTCGCGCTTATTGGTGTATCAGAGATGATGTTGTCGAAGGGCCGAGGAAGACTCGCTCAGCCTGGAGATTGAGTGTAGCAGAAAGAAAGAGGGATATAACAAGATTCCTGGCGCTATTCGATGGCACCGTGGGTGTGCTCTTGTAGGCCGAGTTCAGAACGTACTATCCGAGCGGCAGAGCAAACTTGTAAAGAAAGATTCGGTGTAAGAAATAAGACGGTCTAAGGTCCATAAGGTAGAACATTCAGTACAAATGAGATTGAAAAAGATGCTGAGGGACGTGCCTCAGTTAAGAGCAGTATAAGACATATAAAGTAGAGTTGAGCTGAGTGAAGAGAAGAGGGAGGAGGGAGAATTGGGACGAAAAGAAAGCGGGAAGGGGGAAATCGATTTATATCAATGTGCTTATCGATAACCAAGGCGATAAGTGTAATTTGGTGACAGAACGATGAGGTAATTAACAGAACGTGACTAACCCCGGATTGTAACGAAACGGTAACCGTGGTGTTTGTAAGTGGGTAATTTTCAGGGTTTGTGGAACCATGTGACTCAAGCCGCCCCCGCCAATGGTTAAGCTTAAACTGCCGAGGTCACCTGAATTACGTCACACGACTGAACGAGCTTCAATCTAGCCAATTGTGGACTAGTCCTACCGCCGCCAAAAACTTCAACGACAATTCAACAGCAGAGATATGACAGCAAGACGGGTTCTTTTTGTATCTGAATTCAAAAAATAGCAGATGCAAGCCAACACGAACTGCCGAGACACTTGTTGCCAAATGTTCGACAGCAAAACACTCGGAACAAGTCCGTGCACATCCTCTGCGCTCACTTTGGGTTGCCATGCAGAAGGCACTGCTGATCCGACCATTGGGTCCCTGCAGCTGTTGCCCAATTAACCCATGTGAAAACTATCTCATTGGTACTTCCAACCTTTCTTGCGGATTCTCAAACACAAATTTTTGTTGCTTGAATAGGGCGACAGTCTTCTCTATATCTACGCTTGGATCCCTCTGCATGTTCTCAACAGTTTAAACATAGTTTATTTTAACTGGGAAGAGCAACTTCTGATGTATCCTCCCTTTCTACCAGAGAATCCGAAAATGTCCACAATTCAACTGGCACAGATACTATGACTGAATGGAAAGAAGCATATATCGGAGTTAGGATTGGTTATACATTATGTGACACCCGGCATACCTAATATTCCTATGAACACGGTCACCGGAGATCGGCCTACCGTGATCGCATCCTCTATTGTTCCAAAGTCTCCCATCGCGTTTCGGTGAGAAGTCTTTGATGATCTTCCTCAACGATAGTGATAATCCCGTATAAGCGTGCCTGGTCACGGACCAGCGGATGCACCGCACCGTCCTTCCGCTGAAAACCTTGAACTTGTGTCCTCAATGTGAGACTCAGATTTTCAGCGTCAGACGGTTCTGCAAGCGCACGCCCAACTCTGTTCATTTCTCTCTCCAAACTTCGTTTATCCGCGTTCTGGACACAAGAACCAAAGTGAGTTATAATTGCCTTGGATGGTTCGGTAGATGTCTGACTCCCGCTGAAGCAAACCCAAGATATCCGGAAAATATGCAATATAAGCAACACAATGGACGCCATCGATATCTAGACTCTCCTTATAGATGGGTTCGTGCGTATAGTAAGCTTCGATGTCGTTAGGTGGCGCAGCACGGAACCCATCAAGGTCTTAGTATAATTCATAGGAAAAAGGGCGTAGCATATCTATAAGGTCGACCTTTTTATAGAGCCAGATCCCCTCGATTTCCTTGAGAGGTATGGTACTTGTTGAAGCCAAAGTGAGCTTTCCTTGGGTGCTTGGACTTGGTACTAGGGTCCCCACGACCCAGTCTCCGTTTGGAACGGACTCAAAATCTAGAAGAGTGCCATTCGGATCCGGGCTATGATGCATGGCGTGAGCCGCGTGGAGATACTTGCGAGTCCCATCGCGGACGTGAATCCTGTAAAAATATCCGGGCTGCACACCCAGGGGATCCTGGAAGAAGGTGTCTGTGATCACAAACCCGTCGTCCCACGCACAGTCCTTCAAGTTCTCCCCAGGGAGGGTGTGTTGGACTGCGAAGCCATAGTCCACTGAATCCAGGACTAAGTCGAAGGCGATTTTATCATGAAAGACCGGAATTTCGTCCATGCTAGCAAATCTATTGAAAATTTGAAGTTTGCGTCGGTGAGAATGGAGATGTGGATGAGGATATAAAAATTTCCCTAAGAGAGCCCTACCAGGGTTATATTTATACATCAAGCTAGCCCGCTACTTGGGCGATTGCCATACAAACTAACGTACACATTTATCAAAGCCGCACTAGGCATGAATCGTTACATTCTCTTACCAGGATCCACTAGCGTGTCTGTATTAGCAGAGACAAGGCATAGTTAGTTGTAGAGGTTGTGAATTCCCCAGCTGAAAGTTATCAAGACTCATCAATATTGATGCCATCGCACCCCCAGTCCGTATCTCATAGAAGCTGTCACTCACTAACCTCATAATGTATAGTCACTTTGTGTCATCTATCACTGATATGTATTTCTATTGTAAAACCCTTCTAAGCCCCAATTAGGTAATATTTTCACCGACTCAGCATGTAGACCAACAATCATCCCGAGAATCAGCTACAATTAGTAAAATGGTTGGTAAAGGGAAACTTCCTGTAATCCAAAAACGGGGTATATTTTGCTTGCTCAAAAGAATAAAACACGCGGTAGTGCAATGCTAGCTTCTAGGCAAGCCTCCACCTCTTTCCATTGCCTCCTTTTCTTTAACAATTCTCTCGATTTTGTTGAAGGTTTCAGCACCCTTGCCCACTAATATCTCCATACCGGCGGATTCCCACACCTTTTGTGACATGTAGATATTACTATTCGACCATAGATCGTCAAATACACGCTTCACCTCCGCAACATGCTTGATGAGGTCATCAAGTGCCGTTTTAGTTTGTAATCGAGTTTCACTATCTCCGAAAGAGACTGTGGTAGACGAGGATGCTGTGAACTGTTGAATTAGCTTATCTCGTTCACTTTTAGTCTCAGCGAGCTGGATTTCTAATAGCTCGACACGCCTGTTTGCTTCTTGTCCTTTGGCAGCAAGGTTATCAGCGCGGGACTTTTCGCTGGACCAGGTTTGTGCTCGCGAGAGAATGTGCAACCAGTCCTTTTCATTAAGGCCCTGAAGTCGAGCTTCGGAGAGGATGTCAGAGTGAGGATTGACCGGTGAAGCAAGGTTGTTGTTGTTATTCGCATTTTTATCACATTTGAACAGTGAGCCTACTGAGGCAGGCTCTGGTACGGACGGTGTGGTAGCTAATGAGCTAGGTTGCTCCACACTTTGACGGGGTTCGGAGGCCGACTGTTGTTGACTTATGCTTGGTGATTGGGAAGGATCAGGGTCCAGGCCCTCATTGTGCGAATGAGAAAGAAGTGCTCTAGTCATCGGCTTCCCCGTTGTCATTTTGGGTGTGGTATCCGCTTTCTGCTGCGATTTTGTTAGTTATCGTTATTGATCATCGCTGTATGGTAGAGACAACAACACTAACTGCTGTACTCACTGGAGTTTTGCGCATTTCGATGGACGTCCGATTTGTAAGTTCGTGTGCATCGTCTTCCGAGCGACCACCACTGACTTGAGTTCTTTTACGGCATTCATCACCGTCCTCATCATGAGAGAATTCTTCTGGTCGCTGACGTTTCGAAACTGAAGGCCTCCTCCTCGTTGTTCCAAGTCGGGTGGTGCTTACAGGGGAATCCCTAGGATATTTGTCCCTCCCGCTCTGTATGGAAATGTCAGATGAGTCGAGTCATGCCAACGGTAAACTAACATAGAACTTTTTGCGCAAGTGTGAGACGCTAAGGCTTGGAAAGCATTTCTGAGACGCATCCATTAGCCTAAGCAGAGAAAGCACAATAGCAGCTGCATATCTTTACCATCCTAAATTGTTCCCAAGATAAATCACTATGTTTCATCCTTATTTCATATATTCTTTGATCAAGAACATCATCTGCGGATGTGGAATCTGCAGCGGCAGGTTCTGCGTGGACCGGGTCAGTTTTGGGAGTTGGCATTTTTGAGTTTTATTAATTATCTTGCTTGATAGTTAATATTCAACAATAGTTGAGAAGAAGCGTAGTTCAGAGTAGCAGGAAGGGAAAATGGTGTTGAGCTGAAAGAAGCCCCTTTAAGGGAGCAAACGACGCGTTTCGCGCGTCCCCAGACGCGTCGTCTCAAGCAATTCGTCGTCCAAACGCACTGACAACAATTTCTCGAATCTCTATTGTTATCCGGATAACATGAGCTAGACTAACTAGCAAGAGTTCATGAATCTGAATTTTATGGCTCATTCAATGGTGTCCCATGCGAGGACGGTGCTCAAGTGGTCTGGTCAGCAGATAATAAGTGGACGATTCCCCTTTAAAATCCAATTTTAGCATGGTGAAACCGCCTTGGAGACCGTGCTATAGTTACTCCGTAGGCACTTGGAGTGATTAGCATCCAGTCTTGCTTCTTCCTTCTATCGTATCTCAGTCCAACGCGCCAAGACAAGCAGACCAGTGTTGTCTCCGTGCCTACTCTTTGTGATGAGGGTATATATATATATATATATATGGATTACTTGACAGCCCTCTTAGGCACCATCGTCCCTGCAATGGCCCTTATAAGAAGTTAATAATTGACGATAATAATAGTAGTGCAGGTGCAAGGGTCACTAGCATTAAGGGAACCATGGCTTTTGTTTCAAATTCAGCGTAGCACAGCGGTCCTTTGTTGGCTCATCGAAAACGTCGTCTTAATTCTAGCAAACATTCTGCTCGTCTTTTTCAATCTCAATTTGAAGGGTGTACGCGATGCTGCCGTTTTCTCACCATCGCAAGGGCCAGATCATTAAGAGTAGCACCCTGGAGGGTCCGCTCACAACGTACGGAGTGCAGTCGATTAATCTGTCTTTGTCTCTCTCTTAACAATCGCTCTGATCTCGTGCGAATCTCATTGACGAGATTGCGACATTCTAATAACCTTATTTTTTTTTCGAAGCCATGTATTCCATCACTAGCGCCCGGCCCTTTGAGACGTAATAATATCTCATTTTGGTTAGGCGCATCGGACCGATAGGACATCGCACGACTGAAATTCGCGGAAGAAGCTTGTTTTATTTCGAAAGAGCAGAGGGACCAGCCACCTTCTTGCACAAGGGGAGAGGATATGAAGTGGATTATGCGGGCCATCGAGCCATCCTTGTATGATGAAGGCCGTCGACCAGGAGCTCAAGCTGGGGTGGCGCAACCATGCGGGCAATGCAATTTCTCGTTTTGAGTGACGATTCACCCAGGTAGTTAGCGTAGGCTGACAGCTTCTGCTCACGGCGATATTTGAGTTCATATTAGTTGCGAAAAACATGCAGTACACGGAGCATTTCAGCCAATGTTGTGAGGGCTTGACGAGCTTTAGCAGCCACTTGCGATCTAACAGTGGAACCCGGGATGGTGATGAAGTTACATCAACTCATGAAACCCTGACGCTCAGGCTGGACTTAGAGCTGCGACATCAGCAAGATGGCCGTCCAGTCCACAAAGAAGTGCGAAGGAACGGCGAGGAATGAGCAGCATGCGACTTGCGATCCCTGAAATCTTATAAAATGGGGGTAAAGGCGCTGCTTCGCTCGCTTGATTGAGCAGCTTCACTTCCCTCAAGCTCCAGGTATTTCTCTTGCTGACCTTCTTTCACTTACAACTCTTTCGCTAATCTTTGAAAGGTGAATTTCTCCCTCTTTTTAAGCAGAAAACAGAAAACAGAAAACAGAATAATAAACATCTCCTGCTTCCTATCGTTTGAGCAAGGTTTCCGTCAGAATGCAGATGATTTCTATTCTATCCTGCCTACTGGCAGCTGCTATAACTGTCATGGCTTCTCCGGATAATATCAGATCTCAGCTCATAGTTAGCCACTGCCCCAGATTGGCGATAGCCTCCTTCAACAAGAACGTTCCCGACGGGAAGCCCTTTCCCTACACTGAGGTCGGCCTCTGCTGGGACGCACAATCCATCCATCTCGCCTTCAAAGCCTTCAACGAAACCAACTTCTACTTCGATCCGAAGCAAGGCGCAAACGATGATATCTGGAAATACGAGGTCATGGAAGCCTTCATCTACCACGGTACCAATGACCCGAGCACCTATCTCGAGCTCGAAGTGAACCCGAACAACGCCACCTACCAAGCATTTGTGTATAACCCGTCCAAAGCTCGCAGAAAGGGTGCACCATTTGATCACTTCTTTGTCTCCGACCCCGCCGCTGACGGAATTACTTCTGCCACGAAGCTGAACCGCGAGGCGCAGACTTGGGTTTCTGAAGTCAAGATCCCTCTAGCGTTGTTCAATGTCGACAGACCTTATTTGACCCATTGGAGAATGAATTTTTTCCGCACAGTTACCTCGCCAAAGACGTACCCCAATCAGGAACTAGGCGCGTGGAATGCTCCCAAAGAGGCCAACTTCCATATTACACCGCTCTTTGGGAATGTTGTGTTCGTTTAAGTGGGCTGATAATGTGCTGGGACCCTGCCCTTTCTTTACAATCGATCATGACCAAATGGTTTACTTCTACTTAGTCGATGTATTCTGATATTGGGCAAAAGTGCAGTGATTCGACTTGAAAGGATTTTCTATCTCCAGAAAGGGAGCTTTTTACCGCCAAAGTAATACAATAACCATGGCTTTAAGCCAAAATCGAAGCATTTTATGACCTTTCACCGCCCTCTATTCCTGTTTCATCGTAGTATACCATAACCACATGTGCTCGTTGAATCACAACCGCACGTCCAATCGTTTTCATGGTATTTCAGCTTTTGTACAATCAAACAAGAATGCCTTTACCTGTGCTCCTCTAGCAAACCATAACCATGCCGGAATTATCCATTCCTTCAATTTTGTCGTAATATAGCCGTTATCACGATTGGTCTCCCATCGCATGCTAGCTTGGCGATATTCATCTTCAATTCTCTTGCGACGGAGCTTTTCGTATGCTTCAAAGGTCTCTGCAAAGGGCCGCCCGTAGTATTTGGCAAGTGCACGAGCGAAAAGGAGTGCGTCTTCAAGAGCAAAGCCAATGCTTTCGCCTTGTGGTGGCATCTAAATCGCCGTAGTTAGCTTTTTGTATCGAGCATAGACGGCGATCATAGAAAAATACCGCATGAGCAGCATCACCAAGTAGTATTACGCGTTTTGTAGACCATTTCCCGTTCGGCGCTAGTTTATAGACGGGAAATAGAAACCAATTATCCGCTTCAGAAATCATCTCCTTGATGCACGGGAAGACAGCGCTACCGAATCGATCGACGAGGTTCTGTTTGATTCGTTCCTGATCCTTGCCTCTTGCTTTCCATCCGTCTTTCGAGAGGTCCTCCTTGGCCTCTGTCACAGCAGCCAGATATAAGTGCTTATATGTCGGTTCAAAATAAGTAGTCAACAACGACCCCTTGCACCCAGAGTTCAATGCCGTGTCCTTGGTGTGCAATTTAGACGTGACTTTCTCAAGGACAACATAGCCCTGAGCAGTAGAAATACCCGTGTAAATTGGCACTCGATCCGGTTCGACAAAGCTCATTCGCGTCATTGAATGTACGCCATCGCATCCCAGAACCAGATCCGCAGAGACTATTGTCCCATCCTCAAACGAAACTGTTACCGCATCCGCTGATTCTTCAGCCTTTATCAATTTCTTTCCAAACACCACCTCCACATCCTCACAAGCGCTGGCCGCTTCAAGCAACGCATGGAGCAACTCGGACCTCATTAACCTTCGTCCCTTGTACCCACCGTATCCTACCCCATCCGGCCCTGCAAAATCTATCGCTCCAATGTTGGACCCCGAAAGTAAGGAGAATAGCTTGATAACATCAACCTCAATACCCATATTATCCTTTGTAACTATTTCATACGCGCCTAGACTGTCTAGAGCGCGTAGGGCATTGGGAGTCAGTTGGACCGGGCCGCCGAGAACTGTGGGTTGATCACGAAGTTCGTAAACTGTGATTTTAACACCGCTGGTCTGCGGGAGAAACTTGGAGAGGGCGAGGGCGGATGCGACACCACATATCCCACCGCCAATGATGCAGATGTTGGATACGGTCATGGTTCTCTGAACTTAACAGAGGTTTGTACGTATATCCAGTCTAACTTGCAGACGCGAGTCATATAAAGGTCAGCGTAAAAGATAGTATGATAGTTAGGAGTAGTCGTAAAGGACCTTGGAATCGACATCTGAATTGAGAGGAAGCTCCCGTCTCCTTTATATTTTGAAGGGAGAGGCATAGTTCCTATACATTCCTGACATGTTCCGCCGACGCAGACGATGATTTCTTGCTAAATTCTGGTTCGCCTCGTATGCTCGTATTGGTGACGTGAGTTCTAGCGTTGAAGCGACGCTTGTTTTGTTTTTTGGGCTGAGAGGTTGAGGTTGTCTATCCAATGAAGCCTGGGATATGGAGTTTAGTCTAGGCTTAAACAGCGCTAAGGCTTTGGCGACTCTTTAGAGGCATCTTAGTTGGGTCTAGCCTGAAGCCTCTGCAAGCGACTCACCTAATATCAATCCTTGGCCAGTTTAATCACCAAGAGTTCTTAATTTAGTACGGAGTACGGAGTACAGCTTCGAGCTAACCAGCATCAGATTTCATAGGCTATATCGTTAGCAAACTTTTTGCCCAAGGTAAAATAAATACATACACTCATAAAATATCTCTCTAACGAGCGGGGGCAGGATCGTTCATCATTCTATAAACCACAGCTCATCCAGCACAGTACCCACTGATTGCCCTCAATCTCTCACCGAACCGCCACAGCCCCCATGGCGCCAAGATACCCAAGGTAAGAGAAACAAATCCAAGTAGACTATTCCCCCATCCGAGCCCTAACTTCTCATATAACTCTCCACCAAATAGCGGAAATCCAAATCCCGCCATTGTCCTCATAAATGCGACAGCGCCGGTTGCGCTAGCCGCGTATCTACTATACGCATCAACCACGTAGGACTGGACGCACTGGAACCCAATTATTAGGCCTGTGGCAAAAATAGCACAGCCAATGTCCGGGACGATCCAGTGAGTGCGGTAGTGCGTACTCCATCCATAAATGAAGATGCCAATAGGAACAAGGAGTCCACCTGGGATCATTAGAGGAATGCGGAATTCCGGACGACCGGGATGGGAATAGCGGTTTTTAAGAGCGCAATACGCCTGTATTTTCATTAGCCATGAGAAGGAAGTCATAGATGGGAAGAACTTACCCTGTCATTGAGAGGGGCACATATCTGTAATCCAATAACAAAACCAACACCAAGCGCGATGTAATGTAAACTCGCTGTGCCAGAAGAGAAGTGATACGATTGTTCCCATACAAGTGGGAACGTGGCCAAACTTGAATGAAAATCCATTATCAGATACCCAACCACATAGCGGCCACCCAGGGGGAACGAAACCCAACTCACATAAGGTACATCAGTCCATAAAGGTACGCCCGGTAAAGTCCAAGAACCTGAATTGCAGGTTGCGTGAAGAGCATTATGAATGGTCTCACCAAATTCTTGCGCAGGATCTGGATGAAAGATCGATCTGGAGTCTGCCATTGCGTATGCAAGTCCTTATTCCCCGTTTCTCGACGTAGCTTTTTTGCTTTGTCGGCTAAGATCTTTGGTGCGTAAGTTTCACGAAGGAAAATGATCGAGAAGATTTGGACCGCAGCATCAAAAATTGACGTAGCCCAAAAGATCCAGCGCCAGGAAGTATACTGTGCAATATATCCACCAGCTAACGGAGATGTTAGTCTTGCTACCTCTTCTATCAAGTGAAAAATTTGGTTCACAAGCATACCTATAGGGCCGATGACTGGACCAATGAATGGAGCAAGGCTATATATCGCGATGGCTTTACCTCGCTCTTCTGTGCGCCAGCAATCACTAAGCATACCTCCATTTAACTAGTAGATAAAGACAATATCAGCAATCATCTTATTGTCTTAGATAGGCAACTTGAAAATCAAGCTACTTACCGTTTGAGGTGCAGCTCCCCCCAAACCACTCACGAATCGGAATGCAAGAATTTGCTGTTTTGAGCGTGCAAAGCCACAGAGAGTGTTGAATACCAAATACACCGTATTAGCCGTCTGTAGGACGACCACACGGCCAAAGATCTCTGACAGCGGCCCCAAAAAGAATGGACCTATAGCATAAGCAAGAAGAAAGATCGACATAACCAACGCTTGTTCCATGGAACTGGCAATGCGAAATTCTTTTGCAATTGTTGGTAATGCAGGCGCCAGCATGGTTGAAGAGACAGGAGAAACAAAAGCATAAACGGCGATTATCCACGTGCAAACCCATTTCCTCGATCGGGCCCAATTCAAAGGGTTCGTAGGGTCGTCTGGACCAGACCAGGTTACCTGACCACCATTTGCTCAGTTATCCAGGTTCCACGGCGAGTTCTAAACATGACTCACCAGATTTTCATCCTCCTTGGCTTCTTCTTGATCACTTGCTACCTGCTCGCTGTCTGATGGGTCTTTCATCAAGCCCTTTTCAACTACTGCGTTTTTGTCCATCGGCGAAGTTTCCAATGGCCTTGAGCGAGCATCAATGGCACCAGAGAGCATTGCAATTTCTGAGATGCACGGGAGGACTCCTCACGCAGAAATTCAGATCAGGACTAGTCCAACTATGAGCGGGAGATGCGTGACACAAAATGTTTCTCAGGGTATAATAGTCAGCCTAGACCAGGTCCATTTAACTATGTCAGATCAAGATTGATCAAGGCGCAAAATAAAATAAAAACAAAACAAAATAAAATAGAATAATAAGCTTTCAGGGGGGAAAAAGAGTAGAGGATTGACCGTGTGAGAAAATTCTGGAAAATAAAGGATATACCTGCTTGATTGCTGGCCGATACATATATATACATCTGAACCACCCCAGGAAAGGTTGTACTGCACCCGCACACCTCTTGGCCTACCTTCTCCACTGCACTGCCTGTGGGTTGTCTAGACAAGTAATATTATGATATGCAACATTAGCACTAGGAAGATAGCACCCTCGCCATTTTAATTCTCAAAAGGCTATGCTATAAGCGACAGGAAATGCAACGGGTAGAAGCATGAACGAAGATAGAACCGTCGGTATCCTCTACCCAGGCAGAGCCAAGTGGTGTGAGCATGGAAGGGATACATATCAGCTGTAACAAAAAACCTTTGCCACGAGGTGGATTATAATTATGGCCAGGACGGTGAGCTGCAGGACCGGGCTCAGGTCCAATGGGCATTGCTGCTTTTGGCTATGTAACACGCGAGTGATGGATCAATGATGTCTGCGATGGGCCCACCGAGTTAAGCTTGATTAACACTGCCTTGCAGTTATGTCATCCGCTAAACCTAATACGGAAGCTACAGACGCGCTTAGCCTTTTTTGGGCGAATCGTCAACTGCCAAGGTCCATAATACTGCATATTCGAACATCGCACTGCAGCATCTGGGCATTAAGGTACAAATGCCATATCGTTGTATTTTCGGGATTCTAGCCATGACACGTCAATTGAGACACTTCAGCTGCAAACGTAAAGTTAGAATAGGCCCTTCCTTCGACATGCGCTCATCCGTAACGTACTAGGGTGGCCTGCCAGCGACAACCCCCACAGGAACTGGATTGTACCGGACTCTAGAGGTTATGAATCAATACAAGAGACCCCAGAGAGCTTGGCCAAGTTGAACAGAAATAGGAATCTGGAAACGCCGACCAAGGTGTACCGACGCAGATCGTACAATGCCATCACAAATATTGGCTTGGCTGAGGATAGCATCAATGGACTTTATGGACTTTCAAGTCGTCTTTAGTGATACGTTGGCTCTGCTAGTGGCCAACAAGCCATATAAAGCCACCTTCAAGATGTCACCATGGAAGATCTTTCCTTCTTCTTGCCTTGTATCAATGTGAAGCACGATCATTAGGAACTCTTTTTGATTTGTGGAGACTGGAGTTGTGAATTACCTTTGCTATATTTCTTGTGTGATTTGATAAGTAAAAATCATGAATATTCTCGTTGCACCAAGTGGTTTCAAGGAGAGTCTTGAGCCTCACATCGCCGCGGACTGCATTGAAGCGGGAATACTGCGCGCCGTACCTGATGCAAAAATCCGAAAGGTACCGCTATTCGATGGGGGTGAAGGCTTCGCCCGCGCCCTTGTGACATCAACTGGCGGAGAACACAAACAACTGAGCGTCACGGGTCCGGTTAAAGAAAAGGTTGACGCCTACTACGGCTTTCTCGGTGGCCACTGGCAACGAACTGCAGTCATCGAAATGGCCGAAGCTGCGGGGCTCCGCTTAGTCCCAAAAGACAAACGAGATCCCACGCAAACCACAACGTACGGAGTCGGAGAATTGATAAGCGCTGCTTTAAGCCAAGGCGCAGACCGAATCCTCATTGGTTGTGGGGACTCTGGAACTAGTGATGGAGGAGTGGGAATGTGCCAGGCCTTAGGAGCACGGTTCTTCGACAATAAAGGATCCGAACTGCCTCGAGCCACCGGAGGAGGAGCACTTAGTAACCTAGCAAGAATTGATCTTTCCGGAATCCACCCGCGGCTCAAGTCTGCCCGAATTGATGTGCTTTGCAATTGGAAGAATGTTCTTTGTGGACCCAACGGCGTTGCAAGAGTCTATGGACCACAGAAGGGTGCGACAGCAGACCAAGTCAATCGACTTGCTATTGCATTAGAGACCTATGCAGCAACGGTCAAGTGCTTGATAGGGATAGATGTGGCCACAATGCCGGGCGGAGGAGCCTCTGGAGGACTAGGGACAGGTTGTGTGTTGATAGGAGCCACCCTGAAACCCAGATTTGAAGCGGTTATGGAATATTTTGGAATAGAGAAATTGTTTGACGAGTGCGACCTGGTATTTACTGCCGAGGGCGGAATAGATTACCAAACACCTCGGGGAAAGATACCAGGCGAAGTGGCTCTACGGGCGAAACGGCGCAGCCTCCCTGTTGTCGCAATTGTCGGAACAATAGGGACTGGTGCCACAGTCAACTATGATGCGGGGATAGACGCATTTACTAGTATCATTCAAGGGCCAACGAGCCTTGAAGATGCGGTAGCCCATGCGCCGAAGCTTCTAAGCGAGAGTGCAGAAACCGCGATGCGAATGATCATGATCGGACGTCGGCTCGGCAAGGTAGTCAACAAGGCTAAGGACGGCAATGCAGCATTCCAGTGGGTGTCTCGCGGAAGCGATAACTTCCAGCTACAGATTCCAGGGCCGATGTTTAAGTTGTTACTTATCCTCACATCGTTCTACCTCCTTATTTCGAGGACCTGGTTCGCAACAGAGCACTGAGGGAGGCGCAGCATCGCGCTGCCGGGCGCCCTTGTTCAGTCACACATTAGTTTTGGGGAGACACGAGTGATTCCGAATGGTGACTTGATCTTATCTTGTATGTATAGTAACACAGATGTAGCTTTTCAATATAATCTCACCGACTCAAACAGAGAGCAAAATCTCACTTTGTCCAAGGATGCTGTTTTCTTGTAGTTCATTTTAAAGTTGGAGAACCCCACATGCCAAGCCTTGGCAGCCGATCGTTAGTCGACTCCGTGGTTTCTCCGAATCTCCGGCGATCCCAGAACTCCTTTCCCAATGTTACTTCAACTAAAGAACCTTGCAGCACTCCGTAACGCAGGCGAAACATACCTGCCTGTATGTACATCTATATTTTGACTCTTTGCATATCAAAACTCAGTCTTAACGCTTGTTTGTTCACTCGTTCGGGCTACTGACAATGTATTGTGTCCATCAGGTTCATCTTTGGGCATCGAAATTGCCCCCATTACCCGATAGTGACTCGTGAGCCTCGATTACCCCCAGCCTGGACAACTTAACATTGGGAGCGCTCCTTAAGAAGGAAGTCGCACCCTTCATTGCTTATAGTTGGGTTCTTCACAGAGAGTACCTTGCTGCCCGAGTGGATCGTCGCCACTGAAGAACTAGCCAAAGTAAAGCCCATGCCATGGTTGCATCTCACAACCAGTTAATGCAATAAAGTGCCTGAACCAAATCAGTGCCATGACCTGTGTTTCATAAAGTCGATTTGGCGCCATAAAGTTGGCAATCTTTGTCCGTCTTTTATGACTTTTACCTTTATTTTTACAGCTAATGGTATTGACTATATAAGCATTCTTAATATCTAACCTTTACTCAAGCTCTTCTGTGACTCTGAAGAGAAAGAGATTCAGTCCTGGATATGGACTTGCGTTGCCCAAAAGCTCCGTGGGCTTGACATGAATCAGAGATTGAATTTCATACGAAACAATTACCCTATTACGACAAAAGAGGCGCTTATTTCCACTTAATTCGGGCTGTTGACGGTCTTGGTTTTTTACGCACACCCTTGCAGCTCCTGATATAGGCCGAATATCCCGAGCTCGCGATTCGTCAACGGGTAAGAGTCAAATCTTAGCCTTGAAGTGGAGTGTGATACCCGTTTTTCTACTCCTCTGTTTCATATGGACAATTTGATGAGAATTCCTGGTCAAGATGACGGATGATACCGTGACCTGGCTAGGAATTTCACCAATCAATGACTTGGTTCCCGGGATATCGGTATTAGACAAGCGCGTCAAGTTTATGGGGCTGAACATGTGGCTAGATGAGCCTCTAATCCCCAGGTGCGTTTTTAGAAGGTTAATATTGGGCTTGGACGAGGACAATGAGGCACTGATCTGTGGTGGCCTATACCTAATGCCCCTTAACTCGATATTAGTGTAAATCCAACCAGTGATCTACCACGCAATAGACGAAGTCAAATTAGGAGCCATGAACCAAGCGTTTCCCGGACACGTATCTTTGAAAGCGGCGGCGCAATCAGTGGTTATGCTAGCATATTATTATGGATTTCGTCCAGCTAGATATCGCCATACAAACAAACCGCTATCATTAGACATAGCCATGTAGTTGAATATTTGCAGTCAGCCTTTAGGCACCATGTATTGATCTATTATTAAATGTGGGTGGTCGGTCGTTTTGGCCGCGCTTTCCTGGGGGCCGGCTTTGATGATATCATCACAATCCAGAGAAAACCAGCATTTAATATCCATTAAATACGTAAATGCCACATGTTCGCCTATTAACCAATTGCTTCTAATAGCGCGTGTTAAAATCGTCTGGAGCGCCTGGAAGGCCTTGAAAGGCACATACAATGCGACAGTAACGGTTGCAAGCACCAGCCTTTGCGGTAAATGGGTTCTAATCACAGGGTCAAACAACGGCATTGGACGTGAAGCCGCGATTCAATTCGCGAGATCGGGGGCAAACCTGCTATTGGCGTGTAGGCAGCCGCCAACCTACGAGACTCACCCCGAGCAGGTTGTCGAGGAGTGCAAGTCAGCTGCTAGAGAGTATGGAGAGCAACCAATTATCGAGTGGTGGGAGTGCGACATGGCGGATTTTTCATCTGCTGAGGCTCTTGCAAAGCGATGGAATGAGACCGCCAGACCACTGGATATACTAGTGAACAATGCGGGCATAGTACCAGTGCCGGGCAAGCTTGTTTTGACCGGAGATGGATTCGAGATATGCCATCAGGTCAACTTCCTTTCCCATACACTTTTAACATTGATTTTACTGCCTTCAATCGCGAAGGCACCTAGTCCGCGCGTCATATGTACCACATCCTGCTTGCACTACTTGGGCACATACGATGTGTCGAATGCCAACACTGGAGATAGTGCATACGTGAACAACAAGCTATACTTTCAGATCTGGTTCAGCGAGTTACAACTGCGTCTGCTTCAGCATCCGGATTACGATCATATAGTGGTGCATGGCGTTCTTCCAGGCTTCGTCAAGAGCGGCATGTTTAAACCCGTCAACGAAAGTGGCAGATCGCCGATGAATTCCGACCCGGTTTTATGGGTTATGGGCAGGCTGGCGTCCTGGTTTGGAATTGATTCGCAGCAGGGTTGTTTAGCTATATTCAATGCCGCCACTGCGCCTGAATTTGGTTTGGGAACAGATTACGTGGATGAGTTCAGAGGCGGTGCTCAGTACTTCAACAGATTATGGGCCGACGACCCGAGCCCCTACACTCGGGATGCCACTTGCCGAAAGGAAGTTTGGAATTTCAATTTGGGAGAATTGGATTCAAGTAGGAGATTCAATGTATCTGAAGAGCTAAGAAAGGTGATTTTGGTATGAGAGTATAATATAACCCCAGGCAATATATTGCATGGGGGTTGGGGTACAATGGATCTGGGAGTCAAGAATATGCTACTATATGTACATTATCTGTTTTCTGGAATGTCCTTAATAGGTAGTTGATCAATTATATACACACATGCTACAGTATTTCCAACGAGAGCCCAATATTCTTCCGAAATCCCTAACGAAATCCCCGAACTTTATGCCCTTCTCTCCAACCAACATGATTGAATTCTCGATCCCCATAATCCCTCCCGCGTGCATGACAACAGCCCCATCAAAGTCCATAACCACATCCAGCCGAGGGCTGACCAGAGAGAAGCTAAGAGATATATTCGAAAATCTGCGACTGTGGGTTCGTTAAAAGTAAAAGACAAGAAAAACTCGTGAATATTCTTGACGCATCTAGTGTTCGTTGAGCGAATGTGAAGGTTAGTGGAGGATTGGTGGCGTAAACCCAAAGAGTGCTACCTCATGGCTATTTTGCGGAACCCGCGTATTGGCCGCTAACTCCTCTACGGAGTACACGGAGGTTCTGTACAAGCAACTATTCACCAACACGGATGGCCTTGGGCTCTAGCTATGGCCAACGGGGCTAAGTGTTAGGGCGGAGACAAGCTTAAGAACGGGCGAAGCTATAAGCAACCCAACCGCAGCTAAGATGAGAAGTGAAAGCTCAAGTCCGACATAGGTTGCGATAGCACCCTACAATAGGGGAAGTACCGATTCGCAGGCATCCGTGAGCGCACCAATCTGATGAGCTGAAAACCGGAGCATTTATAACAACGGGCTTCCGCGCTTGGGAAGTTGTCCGCCATAATGACGTTATGATGAACAAGGCGGATGATATGATCGAGAGGAATCTTTGCTCGAACTGTACCTCGAAGTCAGTTCAGCTGCAGCAAGTTTGCCTCTCCAGTGGAGAAGAACATGTTGGGCTCATGACACACGGCTTTCAGTTGGAGCTAGTTTCGCTGTGGTGGTGAGTAGCGGTTGATCCTTTTGAGGGCCCGATTGTATTCCTGGAGCGAACTAACTCAGCACCAGGACCACGCGGGGGACAGAAGAAAGCAAGCGAGAGATTCAAAATGTATATACTCTTCGAGACCAGCAATTTTATTCCCTTTCCCAGCTCTATCCGTGATATTATCTGTATATTATTTATAGACGCAAATGAATTCCGAACTCCAACTGTGGCTCTCTTCGCCTAGAGAGAAAATTACCTTTTTGTGTTCTCAGCTCCCCAGAAAGGGTCTAAATCATTGACCTTGCTATAACTCGGACAGCTGTCCAGCCAGTCGGATGAGAATGCAACGGCAAAATGCAGTTCATCTTAATAGCTTTCAGGAGAAGTTAGGTGGAATCTAACTAACCCATTTACGGCTTAATATTAACGATCTAACTATGTTAGGATTAGCATTGGGATTATGACTAAGCTAACTGACGAACCTCCCTGACTTGAGAAATGGTTCACCACGGGTCCTCGCCCAAGAAATCCATCAACTATCCTCACTTGGCCACCAGTAGACCAGAGAAAAAATACCTTCTCCAATAGAGGCTACGCAACCCCAGATAATTGCCTTTTTATTATTGAATGTGTCCTTGGCACCGAAATTGGGTTATCGAATTTTTGATTCGTTGAAATGAGTTTGTTGAGTTGTGAGAACCAACTATCTCACTCCCCGGATCAAACTCGTGGCACAGTTGGCGAGGTATTTCAGCTCGACTACGTTGAATCAATAGAGTTGGAACAAGCGAGTATTCTTGCTTCAGACTATAGCAAGGATGCGTGGCTGATGCCGGCTGCATGTTTACTTATCCAGATCCCTGTTTGGGATATGACTGACTTCTCTGGATTTGCAAACGCAACTGCGTTGTGTAGCTGATACGCTTGACGTTGCCTGACTTTCATAGGATTAGCATTTGGCGTGCTACAAAAGTATCTTTCCTCCGGCGATGAAATTATGGGAATGAAGGAAGACCTTGCTATTGTTGGCACAACCTCTACGGTATGTCTTCCTTGAGTTGCACCGTACAGAATTGCCAGTTGAAATGTATCTTAAACGGTGTCTTTCAATATCAACCTGTAGGAGTTTTTGTACCTCTTGTCACCAATATCATTCACTATTCTCACCCGCTACCAGAGGACCCGGAAGTATTGCGGACTTCTTGGTTTATTTCTCACTATCTCTGGAAGCGTTCTTTCCTTCTTTTCGAAACGCGTGTGGCATCTCATTGCGACTCAGGGAGTCCTTTGCGCAATGAGAAATGGTTTACTTTTTAGCCCAACGACATTGTATCTTGACGAATGGTTTATCAGACCGAAGGGTCTTGCGTATGGACTCATGTGGGCTTCTAAGAGTGGTGCAGGTGTCGCATTGCCGTTTGCTGCAAGCGCAGCTTTAGAGAGAGACGTTTGGCCTCACGATAACCCTTCAAGCGTGGGCATTTATGACGGTAAGTTGTTGTCCACGCGGCGTCGCCTTGCCCTTGATTGATCATGTTTGGGGCTAACAAGCCTCATATAAACAGTTTGTGATGTGCGCTCTGGTTCTGAAATTTGCCAAACCTCGGATTCCCTTGCCCTAGTCTAACTCGGCTCGACCTTTAGATCTCAACTTCTTCAGATTGACTCCATTCTGGATGTTCGAGCTGGGAAATATTATGCAAAGTTCTGGCTATTTCCTCCCATCTGCATTCTTGTCTTCATCTTGCAGGCGCATCCGGGTTCTCTCACACTAGAGGCACATTCTTGCTAGCGTTATTCAATGGCACCGCTCCTATAGGCGGAATCATTTTGGGAATTCTCAGCGATGAGTTCAGCGCATCACATGTTATTTTACTTTCCAGCGCCGGCTCTGCTGCCTCTACGCTTTTACTCTGGGGTCTATCAAAAGACCATAGCCTTGTGACTTTGGTTCTTCTTTCAATTACCTATGGCTTTTTTGCTGGCGGCTTCGGTTCTGCTTGGTCAGGAATCCTACGCGAATTACGCAGCTTGTGTCCAGGTCTGGATACTGGCGTTATTTTCGGTCTACTTGCTGGCGGGCGAGGAATAGGGAACGTTATTAGTGGGCCCTTAAGAACCGCTTTACTCAAAACTGGAGGCATTGGCGAAAAAGGTACAGGCTGGGGATATTCGACGCAATACGGCCCACTCATTCTTTCCACCGGGATAACAGCGGTCCTAGGCGGATTGAGCTGGATATGGCAGGGACTTCGTGTTTTGTATTAGCTTGCTTAAGAACGCGCCTTGGATTTTGATTTCGGACCTGCATTTGAACGTTAACATAGCGGCGGGCTCGCTCTAGACAATCCTATGATCACACTGAGATACAGAGTCCAGCGACCGCTTTAGTCACAATCATATGGGATTATATAAGGTGGTTTACGACTATGATTGGCTAGATCGACAACAACCAAAGATCTTGTTGATCTTGCAAAATCCGGATTGACTCAAAGGGTAGACCGGAATCTTGAGGCAATCGACCAAGGCAAGCTCTCAGCCCTGATGTCGCGAACAGCATACTTGACTTCCCCTTTTTTAAGGGTAATGATCTTCCTTGGTGCTGACAGGAATACAGACATGATTCGCTCTCACAATGATCGTCCGGGACACAGTCCTAATGACAAACTTGGAAAGAGGGTTGTACGACGACTTGCAGCCCATGGAACTGTATGAGTTTAAACCTCCGAGTAACGCAGGGAATGGCAATCTTTTCGAACCCAAAATCCCTTAAACCTCCGGCGCGGAGTTCCTTCGCAAACTCGCCCGCCGTCTGGGTATTTAAGACTAACTCACACACCGCGAAAGTTAGTTGTCGCTGAAAGGTTCATGCCTTTCGTTAACCTTGTAGTCGCCCCTGTCTGCAATGACCACCACTTCTGCAACTTCTAATGCTTCCATTCATTCGGTTAATCATGAAAATGACCATCATGAGTCCCTTCGGAGAACACATTCCGAACCTTCCGCGGATCACACGGAAGACGACGACCCAATTTACGAAGCTATAAGGACGTTTTCTCCACCTGACTCTGGAACCGACAATGCCCAAGTTGCATCCGTGCTGTCACGGTCGTCTAGTCGGCAAACTGGCGATGGCGCACCGCTCGAACGGACTGACACGTTGGCGGGCCTTGAGTTTGGAGATCCCGTTTTAGACCCTACAAAACCAGAATTTGACTTCTACAAATGGGCGCGGATGTTCATGAAATTGATGGAAGATGATGGGATAAAGCGTCCCCGAACGGGTGTTGCATTTAAGAATCTCGATGTTTCGGGATCCGGTGCTGCTATGCACTACCAAAACACGGTACTCTCGCCGTTGGTGCTGCCGTTTCGATTCCGAGAATATCTTGGCAAGAAGGAGGAGAAATTAATATTACGGAACTTCAATGGGGTGTTGAAAGCAGGAGAAATGTTAATTGTGCTTGGTCGGCCAGGGAGCGGTTGTTCTACGTTTCTGAAGGCAATAAGTGGAAAATTACAAGGGCTCAAAAAGGGAAAAGATTCAGTCGTGCATTATAATGGGGTACCCCAGGATATCTTTAGTAGGGAGTTTCGCGGCGAGGCAACTTATAGTGCAGAGGAAGAGAAACATTTCCCACATTTAACCGTCGGTCAGACGCTTGAGTTTGCTGCAGCAGCCCGGACTCCGTCGGTCAGAATCATGGGTATCCCAAGAAAGGTATTTGCACAGCACATTACCAAAGTGGTTATGACCATTTACGGGTTGAGCCGTACAAGGAATACCAAGGTCGGAGATGATTACGTTCGCGGGGTTAGTGGAGGAGAAAGGAAGCGAGTTAGCATCGCCGAACTGTCACTTGCTGGGTCGCAGGTTATCTGCTGGGATAATTCGACAAGGGGACTCGATGCAGCAACAGCACTTGAGTTTACCCGCGCCTTGAAAATAGGTTCTCATGTTGGGGGCATGACTCAACTTCTTTCCATTTACCAAGCAAGTCAGGCAATATATGATCACTTTGACAAAGCGATTGTATTATACGAAGGTCGACAAATATATTTTGGACCGGCAAAATCAGCCAAGAAGTATTTTGAGGACATGGGATGGTATTGCCGCCAAAGACAGACAACTGGTGATTTCCTTACTGCAATTACCAATCCTGATGAACGACAGCCCAGGAAGGGATTTGAAGCAAAAGTCCCTCGAACCGCACAAGAATTCGAACAGTGCTGGCACCAATCAGAGGCTTTCAAGGTCTTGCAGGCTGAAATTGAAGAGGCTGAGATGGAACACCCTGTGGTCAGCGAAACGCTGGCTGAGCAACGCGAAGCTCATCGTCAAGCGCAGGCGAAACATGTCCTAAAAAAGTCCCCATATACCATCAGTGTTTTCATGCAGTTGAATTTATGTATGAGACGCGCCTATCAGCGTATTTGGGGTGATAAAGCGTCCACCATCGCTGTCATCATCAGTCAAGTTGTCATGTCACTGATTATCGGGTCTATCTTCTTTGGAACACCGAATACTACAGATAGCTTTTTCGCGAAAGGCTCGATTTTGTTCTTTGCCATTCTTTTAAATGGCTTGATGTCTATAACCGAAATCAATGGGTATGTACGACTTGCCATCAATTTTGAATGTGGCTGGGCTGAAGCTAATATTTATAGACTTTGTAAGGACATATAGATTCGTTTATAAATGGGGTGCACTAATTCGAGCATAGATGTACAACGCCCGATTGTTGCAAAACATGTCAGTTTTGCCTTCTATCACGCCTACGCAGAGGCTCTGGCAGGTGTCGTTTCCGATATTCCCATCAAATTCGTGATTGCTACAGTGTTTAACATCATTCTATACTTTCTCGGCGGATTAAGAAGGGAGCCGTCGCAATTTTTCATTTTCTTCCTTTTTACCTTTATCACTATGTTGACCATGTCAGCTATCTTTCGCACCATTGCCGCCGCTACAAAGACAGTTTCTCAAGCATTAGCATATGCAGGAGTTATGATTCTTGCTATCGTGATATACACAGGATTTACCATTCAAAGATCTTATATGTGAGTAAAATTTGGCCTATCAAACCTTTGACGCCTGAGTTCTAACATAGTCATAGGCACCCTTGGTTTAAATGGATCAGCTGGATAAATCCAGTTGCCTATGGTTTTGAGTCAATTCTTGTCAATGAAGTCCATGGCCAGCGTTACGATTGTGCCGTTCTCGTACCGCCCTATGGAACGGGAAATAATTTCGAATGCGCTGTCGCCGGGGCCGTCCCTGGCGAGAGAACTGTTTCCGGTGACAGGTGGGTTGAATCAAGCTACGGTTACAGCTATGCCCATATTTGGAGAAATCTGGGCATTCTTTTTGGTTTCATGTTCTTCTTCTATGCTTTATATCTATTTGCCACAGAACTCAACCTATCAACGATATCAACCGCCGAATATCTTGTTTTTCGACGTGGCCACGTACCTAAGAGTTTTAGTGAGCACCGTGATGAAGAAAAGGATATAGGCGCCTTTCAAGAAGACCTTAACTTGCGCCCCGAAAACAGCCCTGGCGAAGAAGCCGTTAATATTATTCCTCCCCAGAAGGACATTTTTACGTGGAGAAACGTCGTGTATGAAATAAATATTAAAGGCGAACCTAGACGATTGCTGGATAATATCTCTGGGTGGGTGCGACCTGGAACCCTCACCGCGTTGATGGGCGTTTCAGGTGCAGGAAAGACAACCTTGTTAGATGCGCTTGCGCAAAGAACCACTACTGGCGTCCTTACTGGCGATATGCTCGTGGATGGTAGACCTTTGGAAACGTCCTTCCAACGAGAAACCGGATATGTTCAACAACAGGATTTGCATTTAGAGACGACAACTGTTCGTGAGGCGCTCAGATTTTCTGCAATGTTACGCCAGCCGAAGTCAGTTTCAAAGGCGGAAAAATATGCATATGTGGAAGAGGTCCTTAGTATGTTGAACATGCATGAATTCAGTGACGCTGTTGTTGGGTCTCCAGGCGAAGGTCTTAACGTGGAGCAACGCAAGCTCCTTACCATTGGTGTTGAGCTGGCTGCGAAGCCGGCTCTTCTTCTGTTTTTGGATGAGCCAACGTCGGGCTTGGATTCACAAAGCGCATGGTCTATTGTGAATTTTCTACGGAAACTGGCAGATAACGGACAAGCCATTTTATCAACTATTCATCAACCTTCCGCCATTCTTTTCCAACAATTCGATCGGCTCCTATTCCTCGCGAAAGGTGGCAAGACGGTGTACTTTGGTGACATAGGGGAGAATTCTCGGACGCTCCTTGATTACTTCGAGCGCAATGGCGCCGAGCCCTGTGGACCAAATGATAATCCGGCAGAATACATGTTGGATATCGTTGGAGCAGGCCCAAGTGGCAGATCACAGCAGGATTGGCCGACTATATGGAACGAGAGTGACGAGGCTCAGAAGGTCCAGGAGGAGATCGATCGTATTAATGCAGACAATGAGAAGATGGATTCTGCCGAGAAGCCTCCTGATTCATCAACAGAGTTTGCGATGCCTTTCAGATACCAGGTTTATCATGTCACTATCCGCGTTTTCCAACAGTATTGGAGAACTCCTTCTTATATCTGGGGAAAGTTCCTTTTAGGTTTTATGGCAGCGGTGTTTATGTCAGTATCTTCCCGGTTGCATTGCGGAACCAGCTGCTGACTTGTATAACAGTGGATTCTCTTTCTACATGCAAAATACATCAATAGCCGGCCTTCAAAATACCCTGTTTTCTATTTTTATGCTTACTACAATTTTTAGCACGCTTGTACAGCAGGTGAGTGTTGATGTTATCAAGGGTTATTCAGCTTTAGTCTAACACCGTCCTAGATCATGCCTCGATTCGTTACTCAGCGCAGCCTTTTCGAAGTCCGCGAACGCCCGTCTCGCGCGTATAGCTGGCAGGCCTTCCTCCTGGCAAACATAATGGTCGAAATTCCTTATCAAATATTCCTAGGCGTTATTGTCTGGGCCGCGCTCTATTATCCGGTCTTTGGCGTTCACCAGTCCTCCGAACGCCAGGGCTTATTCGTCATCTACTCAGTCCAATTCTTTGTCTTCGGCTCTACATTTGCCCATATGGTCATTGCGGGACTACCCGATGCGGAAACTGCCGGCAATATTGCTACCACATTATTCAGTCTGATGCTTACTTTTAACGGTGTCCTCCAAACGCCTAGGGCCCTTCCAGGGTTCTGGATTTTCATGTGGCGCGTTTCCCCACTTACATACACCGTTGGCGGACTAGCTGCAACTGTCATCCACGGTCGCGAGGTCCGCTGTGCGCGAAACGAGTTAGCTTTGTTCGATCCCCCGTCGGGAGCTACGTGCGGTGAATACCTTCAAAGATATTTTTCCCTTGGCGCCCCTGGTAGGCTCTATAACCCTTCAGCCACTCGGGGTTGTGAATACTGCTCCCTATCCTCTGGTGACCAATTCCTTGCCAATTCCGAGATATCGTGGAACCAACGGTGGCGGAATTTCGGCATTGGATGGGGCTACATTGGGTTCAATATATTTGCGACGGTGATACTATACTATTTGTTCCGAGTAAGGAAGCCGGCAGGGAAGACTAGCCCAAAGAGATGGTTGAGTTTGTTGAAGTACTATGCGCTTGTAATGGGATACTGGATGAGGAGCATATTTGCAAGGAGGCAAGAGAAGACTCCGATGGGAAAGGAGCATATTAGTGATAGGATTTACTGATAGCTTCAGCTATGAATATCGGGAATACAGACAGGTTTCAAGAGACAAGAGTATTGATCCCGAGATACGATGATATCAATGAATGCAGTAGCATTTTATATTTAGATGCGAAAATGGAAATCACAATTTCGCGCTTGACCTATCCTGACCATTATCCTTCACCACAAAGCCCCTATTTTTACCGCTTCTATCTTTGTCTCTCAATACTCTCCTCAAAATCTTTCCGCTGGGGCTCTTCGGCACCGCATCTGTGAACTCAATCTCCTCAATCCACTTAAATCTCACCTTCTTTTCCTTGACATACTTTATCAACTTGTTTCCCATTTCTTTTGACTCTTTTAGCCCATCTCGCAGAACGACATACGCCTTCGGTCTCTCGCCCGCATAATCGTCTTTTATCCCTAACACAGCGCAATCTGCGACATCCGGATGGCCAAGAAGTAGATCTTCCAGCTCGGCTGGTGCAACTGCAATGCCCTTGACTTTAATCATTTCTTTAATTCGGTCAACGATGCGGATGAGACCCTCTTCGGTCATATAACCGACATCACCTGTGTGGAGGAAGCCGTCTTTATCAAAAGCTTCGGCGGTGGCGGTGGGATTGTCCAGATACCCCATGGCAATTTGAGGACCCTTGGCGAGGATTTCACCAGGCTGGTTGTAACCAAGTTCTTTGCCTTGATCATCAATGATCTTAACCATGGTAGAGGGTACAATGTCTCCAACTGTGTTGGCATATTTATAGTCGTAGTATTTTGGTGAATGGGACGTAATGCATGAGCATGACTCGGTCATTCCATAGCCCTGTTTGAATCCTGATTGTGGAAACTTCTGCCGGAGGAGTTCGGCGATTTGTTCACTAAGCGGTGCTGCGCCGCAGGATATCCGCTTCACGCAGGATAAATCATATTTCGATACGATGGGGTCATTGACGAGGCGAATCACGAGCGGAGGAACAAGAACGAGTTCGCTGATTTGGTATTCGACTATGGTCCAGAGCATCAGTTCCATGTTAAACTGTGGGAGCATGACTAGCTCGTCGTTAAGGAACATGGGCAAATTCATAAATTTGACGAGGCCAGTGACTATATCTTTTGTCAGTAAAAGTACTCGTCTAAAGGTTTGCTCATTTCTGTGTATGAAACGAGACATACTGTGAAAAAGGGGCAGGGCACCCATGACCGTCTTGCTGCCCATTGGCGGGGTGATTACTTTGAGTTGCATACACTGCGCAATCACATTGTGATGCGATAGCATGACCTATTGTCTTCTCTCAGTATATCGTATATTACTTATCCAGATGACCCTATTTCTTCACTGGGAGCACGGAAAGCGAGGGGCTTACAGCTTTGGGTAGCCCAGTAGTACCGCTACTAAAATTCAAAAAACCGCAAAGCTCCATATTCGTTCTCGTCGCCGGGAGTTGGTAGGGTGCTATCTGGGCGCTTTCACCATAGCTTCTTCCAATCTCTTGAAGCTGCTTGAAAGTGGTATATCCTTCGACTTCACCTTCGAGTAAGAAGATATGCTGTCGTGGAATCCCGACTTTTTGGGCTGCTGCGGCGGCAACTTCGATGGAACCGGGACTAGTCATCAAAAACTTTGCATCGGCCGTCTTCAATGCATATGTCATTTCTTCAACATTGTATGCAGGTGAGGCACCGGCTGCCATGCAGCCTGAATATTCTGATGTCAGCTAAGTCCATCGGGGATGCAAGCACCTCGGGAAAAGAACTTGCCAACTCGTACGATAGCATACATGGCAACCGGATACCAAATTGTATTTTGAGTGAAAAGTGCAACCGCTTGTCCCTCTCGCAAGCCATACTTGTTCACCAAAGCCGTACTGACGTATGTTGCACATTGTTTGACCTCAGCCCAGTTGACCCTCTCCTTCGTTACCGCATTTGTGTAACCGGCAAGCTTTTCTGCTGGAAACCTATAGAGTGGAGAGGTTTCCGGCGAATCGAAAAGCCAGTGCCATACAGTAATATCTGTAGGGGCTGAAAATAAGTTAGATCGCGGTAATGTATAGTTATGTAGTACACTTACCATGAATTTCTGGGTGTTTTGACTTGAATAGCATATCTCTTCTTGTTCCTTTTAGAAAAATTCCGTGTTAGCTTACACAAGGGTTTGCATAGACCTGAGCCAGCTACACCCAGATGTCTATAAAAGCAGGTGGGAAGTAAGCCACCGCTCCCGGGACCAATGGTGTTCGGCAATTCCACCCCGGCCCTCGGGACTTGTAAATATTCTCCATTACGATGGAGGTTACTCGGAAACCACAAAGAGTTACGGGAGTTCCCATTCAAGGGAAGCCAGATGCTCCCGAGACAGGCTAGACAAGAGACGGCATCTGGCTGTTCGGATCTGAATTCGAGGTGAGAGAGAGAGGAAGAGAAAAGGAAGGGGGGGGGGAAGTTTGTACTCGCTTGTTTGCAGCGTTTGGCTTGTTTGGTTTGGCTTATTTGTTATGTTTGCATAATCCCCTTACACTCACAGAATGCAGGCTTACAAGATTATTAGGCGCGCTTAAAAGCAGACAACTTATATTTATCCTATATATGATAGGACACCGGTATAGCCGGGCCAGTCCTAGAATAGGAAGAAAGGGACGAACCATTGTATTTATTAATATTGAGGTAGTGTGTAGTTAGAAGCAATCAAGCATAGTATTCCACGATTCATACTGATCATATTGATCCATTCCCGGGGACGTCCGGGAGGTAGCCTATCAATATGGTAGCATGTCGCAGGCTTGCCTTGAGGACGGAAATACACTGGTCACTCTGGGTTATGTGCAAGGCTACGGCGGAGAAGGTCCTGATTACTTCTTGTAGAACCGGTCTATCCAGAAGCCAATCGGCGGGATAGCCGGACGACGGCTGATGGGCTACCGACCGACTTCTCCCTCTAGATCTAGCTCGTATTGATTAATATCTTAGCAACGAGGGCGTTGCTTTTTTCCATTCAATGCGGGCGAGTGATAGACATGGCATAGGTATGGGACCCCTGGTGGTGCCAGGAGCTCCTACCCTGGTAGGAACGTGGTCGCTATATAGCTATTCCGACCAGGACCCGTTCCATCTTATGTTATATAGCTTGGGAGGGTTGCGAGTTTTACCTGAAATATTCTGTTAGTCGACAAGAACAAAAAGACGGAATAAGTCGAGGAAGAACTGACTAAGAGAGCACGACACTCCTTTGCCGTCCCAAACGCAATTGCCGCAGGAGTCGAGAACGCCGTGGTCGGAATCGCTCTCGAATGCAGAACAAGTTTCGAACGGGCCGTTTCCGGGCGACGCAATTCGAACAAGGGTCTTTGTTAGTAACACCGCGAGATTAAATGACAACGCCATGTTGCTTGTGGGAGTTCGAGACGGACTTGAATAGAGGCTGTCCGTCTCGAATCCGCCAGTCCAAAACATGACGAATCGGAAGCGCATATGACGTAGAATTTGACAAGCGTGAAGTGGAGGATTTCGTCGTGGATCACTAATTCGAGCTCGTAAACTACGACACCGGATGTAGCAGTTACTGTCCAAAACCGTTAGTCAGGGATGCAAACATCGAGTCAACAAGGGGTCCTTCTCTAAAATTTGATTCTTGACAGGCTTTATTCTGGAGTTTCTGATATTTAACATCTAGAATCTTGGAATTAGCGAGATTCGGAGAAATATATCGTGTAAATTAAACTTACTTTATCAACAGAGAAATCGCCGAACATGATTTGGAAAAATCCGATCAATTCATTATTGTTCTGGTCTTTTCTCAGCTGACTTCCAATTTTGTGATTGGGCTTGCGGAATTTTGGATCTGTGGGCAATGCGGAGCCAATGTCCTTCGTCAACATGTCACTGAGTTGGATTGATAGTCTTACAGGATAGGCAGGTACATTTGAAGAGCCATGGCCTGTTGTAGCTGGGAGTCTGGATAATGCATCTACATTTTTATGCTCTGAGCCCTCCTGGTGTAATATTGTCATGCGAGGTCAATATTGGGATAACAGCAGTGACCATTTATTGATCCTCTGGTTTTAACACTTAGTTAAGTCGGTTTGACTTGACAACAACTTCACGAAGTATTGAAGAAGTGTCGAGAACTTTGGTGAATTTGTCAAGTTGTTCAGTTTTGAGCTTCTTTTCCCCCGGGCTGGCATGACAGCGGAAGTTGTAGAAGACTTCAGAAACAGAAGAGTTGGTTGACAAAAGCGTAAGAGCAACGGACTCTTCTGTTTCTGAAGTCTTCTACAACTTCCGCTGAACCATCACTTCACCTCACCATGCTTGAGTGCTCTTCAGTTGCGGCCAGATTTAACGATTCGACTTCCGCGGTACAGGTACTTGTTGTGATCTATACTACGTTGTAAGATAAAGGTCACCAGTCGGATGCGGCGCTTCAATTGCGCCTCATTTTATTCAAGCAGCCATCGTAGCGCGCGTCTTGCGTTTGCCGGATTTCGGGTTGGGGGCTCCTGTCTAGCCCAACGCTCAAATGGCTTCGCGGACAGAGGTTACTCACATTACATGCCGAAGCAGGGGAAACCGCGCCTTGCGGAGGCAGGGAAGGAGGAACAGTCTGATATAAGAATTAGTTGATAGGCTCTCGGATCCAATTCTCACTTCCGAATTTACATTGCGCACTTGGCCGACACGGAGTTGGCGGGGCTCAAGTCCTTCCGGAGGAGGGGGGGCAGTGGGAGGGGGAGTAAGAGGAGTTGGCTAATGAAGTTAGCACACGAAGAGGTATCTCATTCTTCTTAGAGATCTACTCACCACCGCGAGGCCCGGGGGGGTAAGGGAGTCTATCCTAGGGAAGAGAGAGAAGAGATCGAGGAAAACGAGATATCTCGTGGAGCCATGGTATTCTTAGAATGAAAAATTGAATGAGCTCGCGAACTGCATTCAGACGAATGAACAGAATCGCCTGATGGTATACTCTTTTCCTTCGCGAACTGAAATTTTAATCTGATGCTTTTTGCTGTTGAAGCCAGTTCTCGCCCGTCGGCAACAAATGTTACCTTCGAAAATTGTATAGCAGGTCTCTACACATCAATTTCCATAAGTCGGTCATGTATCGTCATCTCAATCGCCCTGTTAGGAACCTAGGGAATTCATATACACCATCTAGTGGTCTCTAGCCACTAGAGGACGGGTGATGTCAATATTGGGATACCACAGTGCCACTCAACCAAAAGAGAACGTCCTCTGAGCGAGCACTATGAGACGGATTGCAATGATGCAGATTATGCCGGTGTCAAGGGTGAGAGATCAATGGATTGAGACATTTTCCCTTTGAATACTGGAATCTCCAGTCCACGCGGTCTTCTGCAGAGCATCATATTCTTGCAGAGGAATAAGCGTTTTTGAAAAAGTTTCACGTAACGACACCGTATTAGGGCAGCTAAACAGATATCCGGCGATTAGAGCTTTGATCCTTATAAAAATCGGCTCCTTTTGTGTAGCAGACTAACCTCAAAGGGGGTACTGGATAAGAACCATTTGTATGGAGTGGATATGTCACATGGGTAAATGTAATTGGCATTTCAGCTGTTGATGAGTATTGGATTGCGCTAAACAATGCAGATGGATTTGGTTGTTGGTCCCTTTTTCGTCGTGAAAGTATCGCGTCGAGAGAAACCAATCTGCGTGCCACTCGACCAAAAGAGAACGTCCTTTAGTGGTGAGCCCACTAGATGATATGTATGATATCCCGTAGATTCCTGAGTCATGACAGAAAGGATATTTCGTACTTCATCTAAGCGATCATGAGCTTTGTAAAATCGTGAGTTCGCAATATCCTTATGGCACCGTGGCGTATCGGTTTGAGTGACGGGCTCGGCGAGGTAGACCAAGTGTTAGTTAGCTCATATTATGCGGCAAAAAGTTCATTCATAATTCGAGCTCCTCGATACGGTTGTTCGTTGGCAATCTGTGTCAGGTATCTACGGGATATCATACCATCTAGTGGGCTCACCACTAGAGGACGTTCTCTTTTGGTCGAGCGGCACGCAGATATGAGTTTCCCTCGACGTGATAATCCGATCGTTAGAGGTTTACCCTGGCTGCTCCCTTCCCAGCTACTGTGTAGCAGCCAGCGCGCCTTGCAACTGTCGCGGATGGGCTTCGCACTCTTTTCCCCAGCTGTTGGCACTTCCCTTTAAACCTCTGTATTCTTAAGCACTGCACTTCACTTTGTTTTGACCATACTGGGTTCAGCAGCTATACATTCTAGGGCTGATGCTGCAGACCAAGAGGGGGTTCTCTTTTGTCCTAGTGGCAGAGTGTATTGAGCTGGCTTCATATTTCCCTCTTTGAAGCAGTGACAAGGATATTCCGCCCCGACCAGGCGATAGTCCAACCGCATGTTAAGGTAAATCGACGGGAAAAGAGAGTCTCATATGCCCTGTTATCAACGGAGTCAATAGCCAATCTCTGGTGAAGGCGAAGTATGCAACATCCAAAAACCCTGGGAGGCTGACAGTTGTAAAGCCACCATGCACGTGGATTGTCTTTTTATTCCATTGTTGATTGCCTTGTTTTCTGGATCTCCTTGCTTGAATCACTGTAGCGAAAGCTGTCTGTATATGAAAGGAGAGGTCGAAGTATGTGAGAAGGTAAGTTGCCATTTGTTTTTAAGATTGTGAAATACTCCTTCACTTTGGAGCCTTGGGTGCAAACCCCTGCAGTAATACCTGTTGTGCGACCACATTTGAAATACCACTGCCCAGGTTCAATAACGCCTTTTTCCTTGGGAGGTAGAAGGTAGCGAACCGGCTCTATCAAAACGGGCTGTTGGTTTAGTGGTATAATACCCGCTTAGCATGCGGGTGGTCCGGAGTTCGATTCTCCGACAGTCCATGTCCTTTTTTTGGTAGTACCTCATACAGGCGTTCGAGCAACGAATTTGTTCCGCGAATTTCAGGATGGAGAAAGAACAAGGAGCAACACTCGAAGTGTCTTTTTTTGGGTTTTTGTCTTTAACTATAGAACACTTCCGTTGTTCTTTTAGTCTAGTCATCGCGTCGAGTGGCACGCAGGTTTGATGGTTTCTCTCGACGCGATATTGATTTTGTTGTTTTAACGCTTTCGATTCTCAGCTTCGCACGATTCGGAAGTTGTTCTTTCCGTCTCACCATTTTTTGCAACTCAGTTTCGCTAAACGTTATAGAAACGTGCATAGAACCTTGCCGGGAATAGGCCTGCTATTGCTAGTAACAGGGTCTGGAGATTCCAAGCATAATTATCCGCGCCATAGGAGGAATTATGGCCCCGCTCCGATCAACCCTTTCGGTGTCTTTGCCTACCAGGTCAGTTTCCCGTACAGTCGGTTAGATTGCGCTGAGCAATGGAGACAGATCTGGCTGATCGTCCTCTTTCGTCGTGAAATTCGTCGCGAATAATCTGGCCCTAGGTAACATCCACCCGGTACTTGGGCCTAACCAGAGTTCGAGAACCTTTGCCAGATGAGGGTCTAGCCGGTGTTATGTTAGTCTTTTAGGACTTCGACCACGGCTGACTGATACGACTGACTGCTGGTCAGAACCACGTATGCATCCTGACCTCTTTTTGCCCTGATTAAAGTCTCCTTCTGAAACTGAGTAACAGCAACATCAGATATGAAGTAGAATTTGCCGACTCGATCGTTCGAGAAACTCACGCATCTCAGCAGTTCTAGTGACCCTAGCCACTAGAGGGCGTTCTCCTTAAATCTAATGGCATAGTGAGATTGAGCTGGCTCATTCACTGATCTCCAAGGCATTGCTGGTTTAAACTGCCTTTCCGCCAGCCAAGTTAACAAGGAACGCTTTAATATTGATTAGAGCGGCGAACGTGGTTGAAGAGTACGCAATTGAAGCACGGAGATGCTGCAGGGCTTGTTGAAGCAAGAAGAGACATGAGGAGAACCTAATCAATTCATCAGCAAGAGAAGCTTGCCCCGAGGCTTCAGAGCACGCACAGACGCTAAAGCCAGGCCAGCAATGAAATCCTCCGCTGCCGTGGATTCACCCCCGAGGTGTGACTCGAATCTAGAATGGATAGAGCTTAAAATATCGCGTCGAGAAAAACCATCCTACCTCTATGACACCCAACCAAAAGAGAAGGTCCTCTAGTGGTGAGCGACCACTAGATGGTATAGAATCGCCTAGATTCCTAACGTAAAAGCCTCATAACATATGATTAGCAGTTGATATGAAGGATCTAGCAACTAGACACTTGCCCATGAGAAGGCAATGAAGGGAGTAGATATAGCTCAAGAGTAGGAGAAAGAAAGATGGATCTGAGGCTCTGAGCTGCCCATGACCCCTTTTATGTGGGAAAATTACCGGCCTTTCACGTGAAAAATTGCAAATGAAAGGGGAGTGATAGCTTTTGCACTCCAGAGCCAAAGTGATCAAGAAAACAAGTAATTTTCAGTCCTGGTGATGCTTGTGAAGGTCTGGGACTGTCACTAACTGATGGTTATCAAAGAGTCTTCCCAATGCAAAATGACGAGAAGCGCTCATTCTGTGCTGTATTAATCCCTGCATTAGCATTCTTGTTACATATATAACTGAGAAAGTATTTTTGAGGCCATTATGAAGGCCGCCGTGAAGCCCCAAGAAAGAAGTGAGAGCCAAAGCAGGCAAAGCGAAGAAAGTGAGCTCGCTCAGGTGGAGAGGACTAGGGATTGACTCAAAGGATTCAAATTTCTGCGAGCCAAACAGATGCAAGCGTTGAAGCTTGAAGTGACTAAGTAGTCATTTATATAATATTCCGAGTTTTCAACCTCAGGAGGGACAATATGAATTTCCGGGTCTACCTGAACTTACAGCTGGAGGGGAGACCCCAATTCGTTCCAGAGTCATACCGGGATTTGCTTCCTGGCCATAAGACTCCAGTTCACAAAAAAAAAAAGTTCCTGTTCTGAGTCTTCAGATGATAATGGCATTTTCAACACGATTCAGGCGGAAACTCATCAGTGTTGGTTCTTGTAGTCTCGGGTACTAGGCAGTTTATTAACATCAATATTCTACCAAATATCGCGTCGACAAAAACTATCATACCTCGATGCCACTCGATCAAAAGAGAACGCCCTCTAGTTAGCGAGCGACCACTAGATGGCATGGAATCAAAAAGAAGGGACAAGATCCTACGCAAGTATCATGCTCGGGAACGGGGGTGCGACTTGCGTGAAAGTTAGGAAGCCAGAGAATCAGCGTTGCTGGCCACCGTATGTTGAGTAGAGTGCATTCTCGACTGATGAGCTAAATTGATTGGAGGGATCAGAAGACATTATGTGCAATCGCTGAAACAAGGCTCACGCATAAAGGGCCCGAAGCATCGATGATGGCAAGTAAAGTTTCTATCCAAAGGCTATTGATGTCAACAATGGAAATCCAGAAACAGAGATCCGAGAACAGGCTTTTTGTATGGACACGGAGAAAATTGTTGTTAACACAGATCCTGCATTGAATGTATTTCTCTGTATATATTGTGGAGATCTTGTTTGTTGTTAGACCAGAGCTAGATGTAAAGATAACGCACCGCAGTACTCCCGTATATACAAGATAAAATGGTACAAACATGTACACAACCCTGTTCTTTGCTCTCAAATACAACATCTTCACTTTTTATTCGAATTCCCCTTTCTGGTCAGCCATCACGTCAAAGTAGTCGTCAACATTCTTGTAGGCAGGCCCCAGATCATGACCACAAGTCACCCACTTTCTGTTGCCGGATTTGAATTCAAGCTAAGCTAGCGACCATCGAGGGCTATTCATGTTAATAAACCTAGCCAAGTGTAAGATTTTAGCATCGAAGGATGCTTGCGTCGTCATGATCAGCGGCTCCGGTCCTCGTAAAGCCATTTTTGCTTTTTCGGCTGCAATTTCGATGGAAGCCATATGTTGTCATTCTGCTCTGCTCGACAAAGACGAAAATAAGCTGATATGACATGACACCCCACGAAATGAAGCGTTTAAGGAGTGAAGGACGCATAGCGAGTGGACATTGTGATTTAGCAAAGGTTGGGCGCTACTTCGAGTCCTTAGAGTATAGCGGAGGTTATTTTAGCATGCTAGATTGGAGACCCCTTTACCCAGTACTAGACTGTGGGGACCTTGTATTGTTGGAGCTGGCCATCTGTGCAAGTGGAGTGCCCATACAACAACCCTATGGCATCCCAGCGACTGTTTGTGACGCGACATCATGTGCCTCCGGCCTAGGTTTCACCTGAAATTGCAGACCTTTGAATCAAGTTCCATGATTGATCAACATGCCATGATTATCCAATATCCCAATTTTGACTTTTGAACATCACGTTCTCCATCTAGCGGTCTCCAGTATTTCTTCCCTGGAAGTCCCTTCGGCTTATTCTGCACGGTGACTTCAACCGGACGGGTATTACCGGTCTCATCTTCCATTAATCTCACAATTTCATAGTAATTTGGGTCGACAATTACTTCGCAATCCTGTAACCGGCCGTCAAACCGCTTCACAAGTCTATCTAACGTGCCCAGTAACTCCGACCTCACTAACTCCGTATGGTCTGCAGTGAAGTGCTCCCAATGTTCAAGGGCACAGAGCATCCACCAAGAGCTGATGGCTATATGAAACCTGCGTAAATGTGGAAAGATCGACGGGATAAGGGAGAGTGTCGATGTGAACCGGTCTAGGATTGGGATGTCATGATAAGTGGCTACTGGATAGAGGAGCTCGAGGGACCTGATTGATGAAAGGCAATTGGGCGGGAAGACGCCTTCCATCTTGGAAAAAGAAGGGAAGTAATTAGGTTCGAGCATGAAGGTGTTGCTAGAGTAAAGGAACTCGATGGATTCGTTGTACCTATATTTAAAGAGACAAAACACGGAGATTAGCTAACTGTTGTGAATGAGATTACTGGGATGAAAGGAAACATTCGAGGCACTCACGCCCTTCGACAACACAGTAACCACCCGAAAACGCGCATGCACGCCCTCTGCGATTGTTCTTGGGTTGGGGGGCTCCTCTCGGCCGCGGCGGGATGCGTCCTGCACCGGTCATTCCCATAATAAGTTGGTCGATGGCAAATTGAATGCCACCAGCCCTGCCTGAATGCCTTTGACTGCTCGTGCCCAAAGTACCAGACATGGATGCGTCCTCTTTTGAAAAGATAGAAGTATATCATTTCCCGAAGCTCAATGGGGAGCCCGAAGAAAGGGCTATGGAGGATAGCATTCTCAGCACCCGTTGCTTGGCCAGATGCTACTGGACAGACCATGTTTTCCTGCTCGACGGCGAGAAAGGGGTTCTCCTAGGAGTTTGTTCAAGGATTATTTTTTTATTTTTATTTTTATTTTTTTTTGCAGACAAGCCGTGAGCTCAGTTTCTCCGTCAACACGCCAGAACTATTTTACGCAAATATCCAGCCCTTGCCGTCCAAGTTGCGAAGATTTTAATGCCTTGTTGCAAATAGCCGGTTTGACGATGTCGTTTTGAATGTTCGTCTCAGGACATCATAAGTTGTCTCCCAGCCAGAACACACAAAACGCGGGTGGCAGGGCACAGGTGGGAGAAGGCTGATAGAATCATCTTTTTCTACAGAGGCGAATGTGTTTCTCTGGGTGGCTTTCCGGACGTAGGAGCTCAGAGTTTCGAGAGAGGGTGAACGCTGGGCGTTTTCGGCGGTGTCGACAACAATTCCTCACCGCCGACGTTACCCGGCAGTCGGGGATTTGTTCTTCCGATCCAATAATCCAGGTTGATGACATCATTCTTGGTCTAGATTCTATCATTTGAGTATCCGTATATAGATTATTCTCTCATGTTTTTGCTTTGGAAAGTGAACCAGAAACTAATCGCTGGATGCATACTTGGCGAGCGATTATGTGAATCGGACACGAAATAAAAATGTGTATAATGCACGAAGCGAATGTATTATTTCAGGCGGAATTAACTAATCAGGCATTTTTTGCACAACTTGGCTATATTCATGACGAACAACCATATCACAGTATTATAGAATTCCACGATCCTTCGCTTAGCACTTGAGCTTTCCGCAGCGACCGCAGGATGTTCTGTATCCATAGTCACAGGTTTTGCCAGTATGGCGGTTGCACTCGTACACGTGGCCGTTCTTGCAGTTAGGATTGATGGCCTCGTTACCACAGAACTGGCCCTGGCCTCCGATGCATCGGCACTTGCTTGGGACGCAGGCTCTCTCAGCAAGCTATAGATGCATTTGGATATTAGCAAGCAGTTAGCCTTTGAGGGGACACTGGTGTCTTCGGACTTACAGCAGGCGCAGGTTCAGGAGAGGCACCATCCACAGCCACTGCGAGGGCAGCAGGGACAAAGGCAATAGCAGCAAGGAGGGTGGTGTACTTAATGAGTTCATTAACTCAAGAGTCCAGGGCATGTACTTCAGAACAAGGCGGCTCATCATACCTTCATTTTGGAGATGTGTTTCTGAGAAGGTGATTTCAAATGATTCTCAAGTTCTTGCGGTCGCGGTTCTTGTTGATGGCGAAGAAAAGAGGACAATACTGGGGAGAATCACTTGCCTTTAAATACTTCGCGGAGCTCAGTAGAACTGCACATTCCAGCTGAAGTTGAGCTCGAGTTGAATGCAGATCAAGCAGAGTAATTTCCCGTCGCCCCCATCGGCTCCGGCCACGAAGCAGTCGGCTATATTTAGCAGTAGCCATTGAGCCTGCATTTGGTGTGAGATTCTGGAGCAACTCGTATCTTTACACCAATCATCCAAAGCTCGACAATGCGGAAACGGGACCGATCGATTATCCAAAAAGTTTCATGAGCTTGCTGCGTCAGATACAAAGATCCTTATTCGAAGCAGCAGGAATTCACGAGCTGGATGGGCCAGGAATGAGCCTATGATACTCATGCGACTCGAGGTATTCGAGTCCGTAAGGCAGGAAGCCCGTCATCAGTGGATGGTCAGGTAGCAAAAGAGGCGTTCTTCATCACTCAACACAGCTCTGTTCCTCCACACCAAGGTGACGCATCCTTGCCCGAGTTCCTGTGAGATCCCAGCCAGGCTGGCGCGACGATCAACGCTGTTGAGCCTCGTTAGCCGTCCCATGCCGGATCCGGTTTAGCGTACTGGTGGCCGAACGGGATTAATTTGAAATAGAGCTGCAAACAATGCAAACGTGCTGGGAATTTCTCCGTTTCGAAGCAACTTCGATCGAGAAAGTTATATCGCTATGTAGGTTGAGAATGCTCGACTGCTCTGTCTTTACTCCACATCCAAAATGAAAGATGGAAGATAGCGTCCCCAATTAATTCTTACTTGGGTATACGGAACATAACGCCAATCTAGATGCAGGACAAAGGACATGCTCAAAGGTCAAACGATATCAGAGCAATTCTGGCCGCCCAAAGCTAAGGTGAGAAATTGCGGTATCAAGTTTCCCGAAATTGTCACTAATCGGTCAATCAGAAGTCATGTCTGTGCAGTGATCGCCGCCATCCTCGTATTCGCCGTCATCGTCTTCCACAGTTTTCTCGTCATCCTTCTTCATTGCTGCTTGCATTTGCGTTATATTTTGCCCCATCAAAATTGCGTTTGTTCTGACTGCTATTTATTCTTCAACCTCCTTCTCATACATCTGCTGTATCTGCATCATGGGGTAAAGTTGTCCTTTTAGCAGCCAGCATCTCTTATGTTTCTTCACTCAGGGAACGAGTCCCCCTTTCTTCCTGCCGGCCATGTGCAAAGTTTCCATATACTCTTATCGTTCGATGGAAACCAACATGACTTCTACCACCCTATCAAACGAAAGCAAAATCAGCTCCGTCACTTCCTATTCCTGCAAAAGGAGATTTCTCCAGTCGGGATAACCTTCCTGCTTGTTGTGTTTTGTCTTGGAAAATGAGGTCTTCCCGGCCAGCTGACATTCCTTGTCATCGCAAGTATTTCACATGCACCTTGCATGTGAAGTTGTTGCTCAAGTAGTGTTCTTTCCATACGCAAAATTTAGAAAGGTGGCGTCTAGTTGCCCGACGTCGTGTTTGTTCATGAATGGAAAGGAACCTTAACTATTTCAAGCGGTGGCGGACGATTCACGTCTGGATCTCAGCGATGCTAAGGATCCCGTAGTTCTCTCTCCCGTTTAACCAACCGAGTGGCGTCGTATTGCCGTTTCTGTTTGAGCTCGTTGAATGCAACCTTGACTACGCAAAGATGACAGGCAATTTCAACGTCATGGAAGACTCAAGCACCTCTTTAAACCTAGTTAGTCAAAAACCGAGACGCGTACTAGGAATAACATATTGCAGCTTCGCATACCGTCCTCCACAATCAGATATATTTGAGTCCATCAAGGAATGTCTCAAATCCGCAAAACCATTCGATGAACATGGATCGAATTGCTTGATGCACGTGATTCTCTCTGGCCGGGCGTACCCTCTTTCGTGTCATTCCCTTGCGAAAAATAAAAAAAAGAACTAAAAAGAAAAAAAGAAAATGATAACTCCGTCAAATGTTATCCTGGCTTCATCAAATACACAAAAAGATAAACAAAAAAGCAAAAAGTTTGATTGACAACCCTTTTGAACATCAACAAGCGACAGAGTCCATCGCTATGTACCGAAAGCGTATCGGGAATGAATTATCTGAACCCTTTGATTCTAGATTCTTCCAGGCAGAGAAACACGGGGCTTCCCTTGCATTGGCTAGCTAGAAGACACTATGTCCAGATAGAGCAGCCCCTAATGGAATTCGGGGCGTGTTTGCTGTCTTGGACGTGATGTAAGCGGTATCCATTGAGAGATAGCAGCAGCAGCAGCAGCGTGCCCTCCTATTTTACTCAAGTTTAATGCTATATTTGTGCGGTTAGGAATTATATTTAGGTAGAGCCAAGGCTGGCTGTATCGATCAACTTAGGCAGATTGACCTTTAGGTTAATCAGGGCTCGCGTATATCACTCCCAGAAGAATCAGTTATCTTTGGCGATGTCGTTGTGTCACAATCTATCTGGATATACTCTATTGTGAACGTACTCTCGGCTCATGAATCATACCAACTTGTCAAGATCACCGAAATCGCCAATCCCTCTGTTCATGCAGATCTGTCTTGGGTGTATTACCATCACAAACCATTAAAAGCCACACCATTAGTCTCGCTAAAAACGTGTTTAAGAAACAGTGAATAGCAACGGAGCTGAAAAGCTTGTATCCTGTCTTTTCTGAAATGGCTACCATCGGAAATAGTCAACATACCCGCACTCCGCAGTAATTATTTAGCAGCGTGTCGGACCTCCATCCTCTCTTTATTTAAGGATTGTTTGTGGACAAGGGCGGTTACATCTTGAAGCATGTTGACTAAGGCTCGGGAGTGGTACCGCGGTTGAGGCGCGCCGGCAGCTTCCGAGCTGCTGATCACGTCAAATAGAGCCCATGGTTATTCAATGGCTTAAGAGTCACTTGATGCAGAAACCTGTTTGCTCTCTGCTCAGGTAGGCGCTTATGGGAATGGACACGGAGGAGAGCCTAATGGGGCAGCGTGGCTGTCGGGTATATATTAGTTAATATCTAGTCAAAGACCTCACTTGAATAGCCCCCATTTCTGTGTGTTAAGTATATTAACTGACGATTAGATTGAGCGACAATCACCTTCACTTGGGGGG
>LJPJ01000748.1:252402-377910 GCA_001430935.1 Amauroascus verrucosus
GGGGGGCGGTTGGAGCTGAAATTATTCATTGATAAGCCTTCTTTTGCATGTAACTCTCGCTGCAAATGCACCAATTTTAACTCGTCCGGGCGGAACTGCGAAATATGAAAAAGAAAGAAAAAGAAAGACAGGAGAGAGAGAAAAAGACAAATATGCTCATATCTTCAAAACCAGGAGAGATATTCAAAACAAAACTAAAAATCCAGAGATTCTTCAAGTTCTAGTCTATTTAATTCAGAAGTATATCTCTCTAGTTATAACCTGGATGGTAGAAATCTATGGAAGGCGTATCTGTGCAATATTAAACACTGTGGATGCATAGGTAAATTACATTTCCTAAAGCAATTTATCAGACTCGCGTCTACACTAATAGCTGAGGTAAAAGTCAGAGCGTTGTTGGGCACCTTGCCAAAACAGTTGCTACATCTTTAGGAATGGGCTTGATGCGGGACATATCCCGTTGTCTCTTTCTCGACTCTGAAGGGATGTTTAGATCCCCTTCCTCCGCGTACAGGCTAGCAGCAGCTCTCAGTATATTATTTGTCCTGAAGACATGGATCACAGGCCCTTAGCCTGTGCATCAAATGCACCATGTGATAGGAAGAGACATCTACTTTGTGCTTGCAAATCCCGCGTGCTCCGGCAGATCTTCTTTCAACTCTGCAGAGATGAGATCGTGAACAAGGATCCCTTGTTGCTTTGACCACCGGATTGCGCAGATCTACTGGATAAACTCCTTAGCTCTTAAACATTCAATGCGTTCCTTTTAGGGCCCTGTGTTACATTGGCCGAACATGTGATAGGCTTCCGCAAGATGATGGAAGCTCAAACAGACAGTTCCATGTCTCCGAAGACGACATAAATAGAGCGCATATCTCGAGGGGGTGACAATGGAGGTCCTGTCGTGCTCAAAAACCGAGTCTTCCATCGTGCCAATCGAGGCCCGCTCCTCCTCCGCGTTCCCAAATACTTGGATTTTTACGCCTGCCCGACCACTGCCAGCATGATCCTTTTAAACGCCATCGCCGCTCTGGCGCTGAATAGCGTGGTGGGCTTCGCTAGTCCGCTTCCTCGGGTAGAAACACCGGATGCCTGTGCACCGATCCATATAATGAGTGCCCGTGGCAGTAATGAACCGCAGGGCGAAGGAGTGGCTCTTTCTCCGTTGGCAGGTGCCATTGCTGCTGCTCATCCAGGTGCGACACGCGAGGCGATCGTTTGGCCAGCGCATATAATTCCCTATGATATCAACTCTCACAATGGCACCCTGGCTGTGACGGCGCAACTCACAGCGTACGTGAAGAGATGTCCAGAATCCAAAATCGTAATGCTGGGCTACTCCCAAGGTGCCCATATCATTGGGGACAGCCTTTGTGGAGGAGGAGGGGTCATTGGACTTGGTCCTCTTACTGACCCGATCTCAACGGACATTGGAGATCACGGTAGGCAGCCAAGCCTGTCGAGGAAAGTGATTCAATTGTTGACTTTTTGAGCTAGTCACTGCCATTGTAGGATTCGGCGATCCACGACACGTCGCGGGGGAGTCATACAACAGAGGCACTTCCACGAATGATGGGGTAGGTCAAACATGTTTAGAAGACAATTAGTTATGGAGCAAGCTAAATCCTTTTTATAACCAGCTCTTTCCACGCCTTGCGTTGCAGTCTTGCGCACACTATGCGGATCGCATGGAGTCATACTGCGATAAGGGCGATATATTCTGCGATCGTGGAATAGACCTCCATGTTCATGGGGATTATATCCCCAAATACCTCCAGCGAGCATTGTCTTTTGTAAATAAGAAGTTAAAGTAGCACCGAACTGTCGCACTGATCCGTCTTGGGTCCATGTGGCCAAAATTAAACCAGGCTTAGAAACCGGAGGAGCACTTGTCTTCAACCATAACGTAGCGATGATATATAACAAAAACAAGTACGTAGTTATTATAAACCGAGTTCTGTCCCAAGGTGATCTTTGTTGCCAGCTTGGTTCTCGTGTAGAGACTGAACATCCATCCATCCCATGACTTCACGCCAAGCTCAGGTCTCCTTGAAAGACATGAACAAACGGATCCCACTTTGGCTCAATATTCCTCTTATACGCCATCCCCTTCACGACTTTATTCGCATCCTCCTCGCTATTTCGCTATAAATCCGCTGAGCAAACCCCGGCGCCATATTCAACGCCACGGTGACCCCCCAGCCCACACTTCCGATCCTCCGCTCCATGATTCATGATGCTCCCACTCGACCTCCGGCCCCAAAGGCACAATTCTCTCCCACGACGACTTATTCGCCATAGCTCTCTCCCCATCCTTAAATGCTAGCCTTGGCTCCTAGCCCTACCGCAGCGCAAATACTCAAGATGTAATCCATCTTTGGGGCGCATCTTGTCGCCTTGGTAGGGTTGGGCTCCGCGTTCAATCCGCCCGGGACCATGAGAACAGCCAAGTCGCCGGGTGCTGTGGTGAAGGTATGCGTGGGAGTTTTTGCGGGGAAGAAAATGGAATCTAACGGATTTCACAGCCATGGTATTGAGCTGTGTTATCACAGTTTTGAGGATGTCGGAGAGAAGGTAGAGCTTAAGCGGGCGGAACGTGACACCATCTGAAGTATGTTGTAGAGGTCCGAAGACGTCGAGGAGTTGTGATTCTGAGAATATAATTACTGCCATATATCCTTGGCACCGGCATTGCTAGAGCGAGCGTTGCGGCGCGCCCTCAGGTTCGGAGGTCCCATGTCAGCATATTCACTTCTTCCTCCGTTTTCAGGGACTCGAGACGATTCAGATACTGGTTCGATAAGAGATACCTTCAGTATGACCAGGTTCAGACTTGTATTCCGTATATTCGACTGGACGTGCCATGGCCGTTGCGGGAAATAACAAAAGTGGAATGATGTCCAGCACTCCTCTATCCGGCATCAAGAATCCAAGCCTTCGTGCTTGAGAAAGGCGTCAAGCACTGCGACTGTAGACGGAATGCCCATATTCTTTTCCGACTTGATTGTACAAAAGTGGTCCATTTTGGATCTACGCCGTTATCCTATTATTGCTCTTAGGAACTGATAGGCACGAGGCTCCAAGGATTATCTCCATACGTAAATTCGAATACACTACCCAACACCCAAGCCTTGAAAAAAATGTATACGTCGGATTGCTGGGCTTATTCAAATCTTCAAATCTTGCAGCGCTGATTTGCGCACATTTACGGCTATAGCGCGGGAGACGACATGGTTCAGCATACCAGCATCCCCACTGCGCTGATTTGCGCGCATTTGATCGGAAAAGCGTTGAAATTGCCCCAGTTTGATCTACATAGTAGCTACATCCATACCTTTACTCTATTCCGGCAGGTATCGCCTTGTTCTGTTCACTACACGTCTATCTACCGCTAGGTATACACTCGATGTCAGCATGCTTGAGTTTGGTGTTCGCATGTCAAACCGACACCTTATTGCCAGAGCATCCAAAAGGGCTTGGTGATTCCAAACCATGCCCACTGGACGAATGCAAGTATGCCGGAGGCCTGGTACGCCTCTTGAGCCGGCTTCTCAGTAACATTTTGCTCCTTACTGGCTAACGAAAAGTGACCACCGTTCGGACCAGGCACCCACGAGCCCTCGAATAGTGGGCTGTCGAAACCAGCGTGGGCGACGTCTGCCCGAGCTAGGTACATGTATTCGTCGCCTTTGACCTTGATGATGGAGTTATGCCAGGGAGTCGGCAAATGAAAGTCGTTGACTGTGTGAGTCTCATGTCTTGTCTCTAGAGAACGGATTGTGCGCACTGTCGACTTGGGGAAAAGACAGATGCCGAATTTGGGGCCTCGATTATTGTGGCTGTGGAGGGTATTAGTCGAGACAAGTCAAGTAACAAATTTAAGGACAGAATAGCTGACGTACGCATGAATTGACAGGCGAACATAGTGGGGGAACAGCAGCTCGACCAGATTTGAGTAGGCTTGGTTCCTCTGCCAGCAGTTTTTTCCCAAGTCAGTATCGGCCACTTCACAATGATAGACGTGGGGTTGGGCTTACAAGGATCATTTCGGTTGCAACACTATTGGCCAACTTCTTCTGTTTGTTGGTGCTTAACCCCTCGAGTGCACGGTGGCTGCCGAGGTCTCCCAGCATGAATCTTGAGAGACCCCTGTATAGTTGAAGTGCGTGCGATTCTTGATCATGGACTAGTTTGCGGAGGTAGTCTCGATCTGTCTGGCACATTTCCATGAGCAATTTCCGGCAGAGCTCTGCATCTTCTGTGAGCTCGGTCTCCACCGGATGCGCCAAGTCGACTGTTTCCATCCACCTTGTCGACAATAGATTCATCGTGTCGGGGTCGGAAAGAAAGATATCCTTTAACCCCATAAACTGGATGAATCCACGTTCCTCGGCAGGGCACAGTTCGTGATACATTTCCATCAGTTTATCCTTGTATTCGTCTACCTTGATATCATCGACACCAACTATGGGTCATTGCGTTAGCCAGTCTCTCTCTTCCACCGTGAGCCTCAAATCACTTACTGCAATCCGAGAAAACGTGGCCATCGCTGATAAGCCACAGCACAGCTCCCGGCTTGTAGACTTTGGAAACTGCTCGGAGAAAATCGAGCATGGTCACCAGTGCATAATACTCTGCTGCATCAGGATATACCCCTCCAACTTTCTGGGGATTCGGAGATTTGCACGGAAATGCCGGCAAGCAGAAAATGACGGGCAGATCCTTGTCGACAAACCCATAGACTCGGTTCAGGAAGTACTCGCGACCCCCACCAGAACTCCATTGGTCGTTGGGCGCACAATATCTGAGCTTACTGTCGAAGAGATCGGAGATCTGCACCGAAATTTGACGTGCCTCGTGGTTGGAGGTCCCTGATAGGGTTTTGAATGGTATGAATTCTGTTCTCAGGAGAAGGAATTTCTCGAACCATGAATTAAGATCGGCATTTGTGGAGTGGCTTACATCCCCTGACGAGACATGTCCAAGAGTGAGCCCGTTGCTGTGTTGAAGTTCGCGGACTTGTGTCAATTTTTGCCCAGAATCTAGGCGGCCGCCGTCGGAAAGGGTAGGCATGCCTAGTTCGATCTGGAAAGTGTCAATTTTTTTCCCAGAGGGAAGCTTGGTCGTCGTTCGACCTGTGCCTGCAGCTATTCCTTCCCATAGCCGTGGCCATGACTGACGTGTTTCCTTGGAACCATTTCCCTCGACCGCCAACAGTACGCCATTCGAGTCACGCCAATATAAGGCGTACGTCGAATGGTATACTGAGCTTCCTCGATTCAGAGTGGGCATTGTCGGGTTCGGGGGAAGGGGCGAGCGGGGGTTCTGAATATGCTCAAATGGTGACAATCAGACTCGCAGATTAACAGTTTGGAAACTCCTTGCAATTTCCTTCACAACCAGACGATATCAAGCTTAGAACGGGCCACGCCTTACCTGGTTTTGGTGTAGGTAGGGTATTAATCTGCTCATTTTAAAGTCTCCAGGCCTTGGAGATATATCTCCACTGGGAAGATTTTGCCGCCTCCTATTGAACAACCTTGGATCTATTCCTTACAACTGACATGCCTTGCGCCAAGAAAGCCTTCACTGAAATGGATTTCTGGAATGAGAATCATTCCCTGCCTTCGTAGACTGCATGAAATCAATCCTACCTCGTATTTACGTCGGCATTCATGCGGACCTTTTTTTGACATCGTGTTTCTGTTGAAACTACCAGTTCTTTTCATAGTAACCCCGGCACGTGGGGGTCACAATCTCGGACAGCCTGAGGGCTGTGCGCTATTTCGATTATTATTATTATTCATTACTTGCTGAAAGCTGATTGAGCTTGACACTTCCCTTGACTTTCCGAGCCCGGTCCCTTTCCATGCTCCGTGCATCCTAAATTTGAGATATTATGGCGTGTCTTGGTTGACGAGGGACAAGCACTTCGAAAGAGCAGATTTTTCCAGTCCTTACTGAACATCTGGTCAATTCTGAGAACGATCAAACCAGGGAAAATAACCATGCCCACATTTCAATCTTTGCTTTTTGCGACCCTAGTGGCCTCTGTTATCGTTTCTATTCTTCTCTTACTCGCTCTGGCATATTTTTTCATCCCCCCTACCTCGTTCCCGCGGAATATCCCCAGTATTCCCTTCTACTATGCGCTCCTTCCTTTAGTCAGAGACAACGACCAGGAGGTACTTTACCGCACATACCTGGAACCCCTCTTTGAGCAATATGGAGCGGCGAAGATATTCTTTGGTGGCCGATGGAATGTTCTCGTACAACGGCCGTCTTACGTTGCTGAAGTTTTCAAGTATGAAGACATCTACGCGAAAAGTGGAAACCAGAAAAAGATACCCCATAGTGTTTTGGCGGAGTACACTGGTGACAACATCATCAGCTCCCACGGGGAAAACTGGAAACTTTACAGGTCGATCCTTCAGCCGCCCCTTCAGCAGGATCAGGATCCTGGTCCAATTTGGCAGAACGCACGCCTTCTAATTAATCTGTTGTTGGAAGAACAGAAAAGATCCCCACAGAGTTCAGTTTTACTTCCGCAACTCCTTCAGCGTTATACTCTTGCCAACTTATCAGAAGGCCTTCTTGGGACCAGTTTTCAGGTAACACCTTTCTCTTTCTCTCTGTTCTTTTTCTAGCAACGAAGCTCTAATGCGTGAAGCAGACTTTACAACAAAGGGATGCGGCTCTTCACAAGTTCCAGATACAGCTCAAGCCACTCATATTTGATCCTGTGTATTTGAATTTTCCATTTTTGGATCACTTTAACTTTCCCAGCCGCCAAAAGGCTCGCCGCCTGGCGATCCAGTTCGCGGACGAGCTGTGCCAAGCGGTGCAGCGAGGCCACCAACATGCGCACACAGAAAAATCAACTTCAAACGTTGGTTGTAGTGTGATTGGAGCCTTTGAAGATGGAATCCTTACCGAAAAGCAGTTCCGGAATAACATGGTGAGCGTGTTTCTGGCTGGCCACGAGAATCCACAGTTGCTCCTTGTCTCGATGATGTTTCTGCTTGGTGAGCATCAGGTAAGCGAGTTATGATGTTTCCTTGTGTGTTACTCTCAGCATACCATTATTAAACTTTACGTAGGCTATGCAAGAGAAAGTGCGTGAAGAGGTCCTCTCGCTTGGGAAAGGCGAATTGCCGTATTCAGCTCTACAATCGGCGCCGGTCTTAACCTCAGTTATATACGAGACCCTGCGAATGTATCCTCCAATATCGCAGTTGATCAATCGATGCACGACGAAGCCTGTTCTATTGGGAGGCGAAATCCCTCTTCCTGCTGGCACATATGTCGGCTATAATGCTTACGCGACAAATCGTGACCGGGAATTCTGGGGTTCAGATGCCGACGACTTCAAACCCGAGCGCTGGGGTACGACTGTTGATGAAATCAATGCTATGTTCAGGAAGGCGAATGCCAAGGGCGCATTTATCTCGTTTCATGGGGGAAGACGAGCATGCCTTGGGCAAAAGTTTGGCATGTTCGAAGCCAGGATCTCAATGGCAATGATCTTGCAATCGCTTAAGTGGCGGGTCGATCCTACATGGCCGCGAAAAATGACACCGGTAAGTAGCCAGAATCAAAATCATGATGCGTTGAATAATAACAGGGGTTTGAGTAGGCTGGCCCACTTTACCCGAGAAACCTGCGGGTTCAAATTCAGGCGATCAATTGACACTTCTAGCTCTTTTTAACGGCATCGCCTCGTCATTTAACGTGGAGCTTCGTGCTGAAGTATGTTATGCATCCGCATTCTCGACAGATGGCACGCAATGCTGTAGTAGTACGAGGCGTATTTGCTCATATATAACTCTTATTTGCTCCGGATACCGGGACAAAAGTCAAATATTTTACGAGCTCGACTTTCGCTTCCGCCTGTCAGCACACAGCTGCCAGGGTACAGATCATTTCAGCCTCATAGAATGGGCTCCGTAGTTAAACCTTCTGAACCGTCCCCTGGTCTGTAGCAGGGGAGAGATGCGTTGCCTCTTGAAATGGAGTGTTCGACTAGGGAACTGCATTGAATGAAATTTCGAGAATCGCAGATCCCCTCCGATCCTGGTAAGCCACAACGAATACGATTTAACATTCCTCTTGGCGCGCATATATAACGTTTTGAGATTTGCGCATTTCCGCTCAGGTGCGGCGGAGTGTTTGCAGGGGCGCACTGACGTCTTCCTAGCTCGTATTACTAGGGTAGGAATGGTTCCCGCTGCGGAAGGTATTTTTGATTTTTATTCCTGTTACTTTTCTTCTTCCTTTTGTTTCTTTTTACTTTTCTTCCCTCCTTCTTTAGCTTTGGCTGCTTGGTAGCGTGGGTTGACGTGCAGGTTACATCTGCATCTACATAGATTCAGAGGCCGAATTGCTATCGCAGACGGCGATGCAAGTCTTTTTTTTTTTCCATTATTTTTGGTCTTTTTGTCTTCTCTTCGTCTGAATCCCTGACACAGGTGTGTCTACGACATCTGCAGTTTTGACGGCTTGGCTTGATCTTCCCCTCGCTCAAGGAATGCAAGATATTAATTCCAACCAGCACTTCTCTTGAACTTGCACCCGGTGTCCAATCGTCTTTTGGCCCGGTTATTTTGTTTGCGAGTTTGTTTAGATCACTATGGGCTCCTCGACAGAGGAAAAACCCTTTCCGTCCGACAGTTCGATTCCCATTTCTCCCCCCAGTCCCTCCTCGACTTCTTCTCCTCCTGCTCCTGCTCCTGCTGCTGCTGCTGCTGCACCATATTCTGCGTTTTCACCGGCACGAAAGCGATTTATCCTTGGTGTTGTCACGGCCGTAGGCTTTTTCGGACCTTTATGCGGCGCAGTATACCTACCGTCCTTGGTCCTATTTGAGAAGGTCTTTAACACCTCGGCCACGGTTATCAATGCGTCCGTGTCAGTGTACATGGCGGTTTTCGCCGTCGCGGTTAGCTTGGCCCCTTGGCAAACCTCGTCCATTCCTCTCCTTTAACTTGCATTTCTTTCTCTCGCCCCATAGCAAAAATGGGAAAGCAGAAAGAAACATTTGCTGACCGTGATCGCGCTTATTCTAGCCGCTCTTCGGTGCTGCTGCCGCCGATTATGGAGGACGGAAGACTGTGTATGTGTTTGCTCTGGGTAGCTTCTTGATTGCAAACATTCTGCTTGCGTCTATACCACCGACGCTGGGAGGACTATTTGCACTGCGAATATTTCAAGCATTTGGCTCGTGCATTGTGACGTCTGTGGGTGCAGGCACAGTTGCAGATATCATCGAGCCGGCGAAACGAGCTTCGGCTCTCGCAATCTTTTTGTTGGGACCTCAACTGGGCCCCATTCTCGGGCCTCTAATAGGCGGCCAGTTTGCAACCTTATCGCGATGGCGTTGGGTATTTGGCTTTCTCGGTTTGCAGTCTTCCATCGCTCTGTATAGATTGCCAAATTGCTCTAACATATTGGCCTTGTTTAGCCCTGGCCTCTGCTCCCCTCTACGTTCTAGTTCTCTTTTTCCTACCAGAAACTCTGCGTTGCCTGGTTGGTAATGGCGAGATCTACGCTGACCGCCCGTGGTTAACAATTCCACGCCTTCGACAAAAAGCTGTCGTCGACGAGGGCCGCTTCCCCAGACCACCACGACCCACCATAAAAACATTCATTCGCTTGCTCAAATATCCACCTCACCTTATCGTCTCTATCAACGGGGCGTTGTCCTTTGCTGGCCTCTATGCGATTTACGTAACCTTCCCCAGAGTCTGGGAAGAACGCTATAGCTTTTCCAGCTCGGAGGTAGGATACCTGTATCTAGCTCCTGGTGCGCCCTCAATCGCCTGTTATATTTCCTTGAATTTGTAGCAACTATGTATGCTGACTCGTGCTCTGTGTGGCAATAGGCGTTTCTCTCCTCATCGCCTCGGTCTTTACCGGACGATTATCCGATTATCTCCGAGCCAGAGCCCTCGCTGCATCGCAACAATCTGGCAAGTCGGTCGCGCCCGAACAACGTGTCTCATTCCAGATATATGGCTTCCTTGTCTCGGCGGCTGGCAAGGCCATGTACGGCTGGTTCACAACCCACCATATCCATCCGAGCGCAGGGCTAGTTGCATCTGCCATTGGTACGTCCATCTATCCAAGCAAAAGCCCACCCAAGCTCAACTTTCGAGCATGACTTACACAAAATGACAAAAAAATAGCGGCCGTTGGTACAGCTATTGTATTCGTCACGAGCACCTCCTTTCAGACAGAATGCGACCCGTCGCAGGCTGCCAGCCTAGTGGCATTAGCTGGACTAGTCCGCAATATTGCCGCGGCGATCGCTGCCGTAATTATAGAAAAGATCGTGGCTAGAATCGGGTACGGATGGTGTTTTACTGGACTCGGGTTTCTGGATTTCTTCTGCGTCGCAGGTGTCTTGCTTATCATCTGGAAGGGCCAGACGTTTCGGGAGCGGCGGTTACAGAATCACTCGTAGCGCCGTCGTTCCGTCACGGCCGCTGATTGCGCAGAGTAGCTGGGGGCCATATTCGACGAGACGTTTAGACTTGGGAAGCTATTGTCGCATCCATACTTGGTAGTGGTTGTGATCACGCTTCCCCGGGCGGTTTTTGTCTTGATCGTTTCTTTCGGCCATCAGAAGGTTTAGAAAGCATGGTATGTCGAGATAAAAATGGGGCATATATTGTTAGGAGTCTACGGAATCTCATACCATCTAGTGGTCGCTCCCACTAGAGGACATTCTCTTGTGGTCGAGTGGCACAGAGGTATGATAGTTTTTCTCGACGCGATATATATATATAATTCCAACAAATTTGAATATAGAAAACTGCTTATAATATTTAGAGTAGAATAGCGACAAAAGAACCATAAAGCGGAATCCTCAAAGACCTTCAAGCGATCCATTCGGGCTCATCACTACCCAACTTCTTCGGCATCACACTCCATCCGACTTCACAGCCCTCAATTGACCCAGGATACTTTACAGCCCTTAATTCACCAAACTCGCTAGCCCGTGTCTCCCAGAAATCCTCAGTCCAGCCAGTTTTCTCCTTCGTATCTAGCGGATATTTCTGTGGCACTGGGTCCGCGACTTGGAATCCCGATGCACCATCGTATTGTCCTAGGGATTGGAGATACTTCATCACACCTGCGAGAGAAACGTCAACTTTGTACGCGCCAAATCCATCAGGGACAAAATCCCGATGATACACGGCGGCGAGAACGCCTGTGGCGAGGAGATACCCTGCGGCGTGGTCGAGAGCCTGGCAGGGCAGTACCCGCGCAGGAATATCATGCTTCTTCTTATTGCCGGCAGCGAAATGCTCTGCCTCGGAGACATTTATCCCCGAACAAGTCTGTACTAGGGAATCGAAGCCTCTAAACTTAGCCCATGGGTTATTCCGGTCCAGCTCCTCGCAGGTTTCACCGTACGCGGATAGATTGGCGTATATGATTCCTGGGTTTACGGCGGCGAGATCCTTGGGGCCCAGACCGTATTTTTCCAGGCTACCGGGTCGGTAGCTTTGGATGAACACGTCCGCGTCGCGGATGAGATGGAGGAGTTTGGACTTATCTTCTTTGCGGCGGAAATCGAGCTGGATGGTTCTCTTGCCCCGGGCCAAATCTATATCGAGAGCCGGTAAGTCTGGAAGATGCGCGGCCGTGAGCCATAGGACATCAGCACCCAAGGCAGCCAGAGTGCGACCTGCCACAGGAGCAGCAATCACCCGACTCAATTCTAGTACCCGGAGACCTTGCAATGGTCTCCTCACCCCAAGTCCGCCACCAGGTATGATCCGACACGCTCCAAAATGGCCCTTAATCGTCTCCCCTTTCCCTTCCCCTTCCACATCTTCAGGAACCGCAAATCTATCCATACCCACTGGCTTCTCACCAGCAGGCCACCCATCCCACTCCTCCTTCGGCCCTCTCATTTTAACCACTGCCGCATCACCCTCTAGCGCGGCTTTCTCCAAGTCGCCAGCATCCCAGCCCTCCCTAATTAGCCTCGCAACCTCTTCGCGATCCACCATCCCATCATCAGACACGTCGGCGCCTAATATCCTCGCCACAGCTCGACGGTGATTAATAAACGAGCCATGCACCCTAACATATTTACCGTCACGAGCACGGTATAAACCGGATATACCACCCCATGAAGACGGTGGGGGGCGAGATGATAGTGTATACACGCGTTCGGAGACGAAGGACAGTGCTGCACGGCGTGGAGAGATGGTTACTGTGGGACAGTCGGTGGTAGCTGAGCGGGTGGGGTGGAGTAGAAGTGCGGCAGCGAGGGTAGGCAGGGCGATGGAGGCCTGGGCGAGGTGGTCGAGTTTGTAGGAGGAGGCGAAGAACTTGTCGTTTGGTATGTGCTCGGGGTGGAGGGAGACGGAAGAGAGGGCGGAGGGAGGTAGACCGAGGGATTCCCAGATGAAGCGGATGGTGGAGTGGGGGGTGAAGGAGGAGCGGTTGGGAAGGAGACGAGGGGTCATTGTGAAGTGTTACATATAGCTGATATGGAGTTAATTATGTAGAAGTTGGTCTTGTGTTGGAGAGAAGGATGCGTGCTATTTTAAAGCCGTGTAGAAACGAGAAGACAAGCGACATTTTATATGAGATTTACAGAAACTTGCTATTTCGGAATTGCTGGATTTCTTTTGATGTTTTTTTCTTTTGGTTTCGGGATTTGAGGAGATTTGACTCCGGAATAAGCATACAAGGCCGAAGGTCGGGGGTGCCGACAATGCCGAGATTAGGGCCGTGAGAAGAAGAAGGTGATTGTATGCTACGATAGGGATTTCATTCAAGTCGTAAGAAATTATCTACAGAATCTTGCCCAACAAACTCAGGTTACTTTGAGCGCACCTCGCCGTCTCTCAGCAGCCCTCGATCCCCTCCGCCTCCCTGCCGCCACAACCACACACCCTCAGTCGCCCAGGCTCTCGCGCTGGCATGTCTTCCAATTCCACCAACACCAGTAGGTAATTTACCATCCGTTTCGGTCCCGCCACCAGCTTCATTGAGCATACCCGCGACAACATTTTCGCGCTCAATGACACTCCAAAGCCCTTCAACAAGACTGCTCCCCTTCTCCCCAAATTCACCCTTTCCCAAGCGGTAAAGTAATCGGCCAAGGACCTGCCATGCTAGACAGCGCTGAGCCGGCACAGAGGAACGTGAGAGGATGGCTAACTCTGGGATGGTGTAGCCGGCCGCTTCAGGATCTTTGGCATGGTGATGTAGGCCCAGGGTGGTTGGGAGAGAGAGCGACGTTTTGGGAGCGAGGATGGCGCCGGTGAGGGAGAAACGGAGGGACGCGGGGGCGAGAGAGGTCGCGGTGCTGTTGGGTTGATATGCGGATGTGGATAGGTCGTTGTCGTTGTCGGAGGAAGATGGTTTGAGCCAGGAGAGAGAGGAGGGGTTGTGCGGGGTATCTGGAAAGTAGTGCGATTGTAGGTCTGCGAGGAAAGAAGGCGACGATGGATCGAGGTTTGGCATGGGAGAGTCTCGCGGCGGAGGAGGTCTGGGAAAGTGGATGGGTGCTAAGGGGGAATCGGAGGCGGGAAAGAGGTCGTCGGGGGGGTTGGCGGGCGGTAGATCGTCGAAACAGGTTGGTTCGGGTCTGGTATCGGCATTGCTAGGCTCGGGAGGAAGGTCGAAAGAGACGGACTTTGTAGGATTCGTAAAGTTTTTGATGTCAGCGTCTTGGTAGACATCTTGTGTTGTTTTAGCTGTAGAGTCGGGTGGGTTTGCCTCATCGCCGCCGTCTTGGATGTTGGCTCTGGTAAGTAGGCGCTGGACAAGAGAGGGAGAGAGGGCTGAGAGCAGGTCGGCACGTTCTCTTTCGATTTCAGCAGGGGACATGGCGGCGAGTCTTCGGCTGTTCTCCTCGTCGATGGACCATTTCTCATCGTGATGATTGTTTTGGGCTGTGGCTGTGGCTGTGGTGGCTTGTGGGGTTGAGAGTTGATCTGGTGCCCGCTGGCGCTTGAAAGCAGAGGGCTTTGATCGTTTGCGATGTGAAGGAAAACCGGTGGTAGAGGAGGAGGCTAGGTGTGGAGGAGCGGGAGGGGTGGAGGACGGGGTGGAATCGCGTTCTTTGATGTCGGCGACGAAATCGTGGACGGCGGGGAGAATGGGTTGGTAGTCGTCATGGGGATCATCGCTGTCTGAGAGGTCTATGGTGAAGCGTTCGCCACGGATAGCCATGATGTAGTGAGTGAGTGAGTGAGTGAGCCAGTGAGTCAGTATCTTTGTGGTTGAGGAGATGAAAGAGAATAAGAATAAGAATAAGAATAAGAAAGAAATAGGAAATAGAAATAAAAATAAAAATAAACCGACAGTCTGGTTCACGCGGCTTAAAACTCTAAACGCCAGGCCGGTCGAGCTAACCCCAGACGGGACTAGCGGAGTAACCATGTGCGGATGGCTCAGCGCTAAACCCGATTTGGAAGAAGAACCCATGCTGTCGATCTCGAAAAATAAAAAAAAAAAAAAGAAGAAAATTAAATTGGAAAATCGTCTTTTGGGCTGGTTGGCTGATAGAGTTCCTTACCGGACAAGACGGTTTGGAAGATGGCCGACTGCAATTGTCCCTTGTTCAAAGAGCCAGTAACGGGGAGCAAGAGATAAATTATGACTTGCCTATAAAACAAAAGAACGAGCAAGGGTGCCACGACGGCCAAACACCAGTGAAACACAACAACAAGCAGAGCAGCTCTTCCGGTACATTGGAATATATTTAGTTCGCAGCTGAAGTTACTTCATGCTTGGTTTCCTCAGATGACATGACGCCAGTCTCGGTCCTGATATTCCTTTCTGTTCCTCGTGCTATCCCACAGCTGGCTTAGTTCGCTCTTCTTCTCCCTCTCTCTCTCTTCCTTTCTCTCCCTCCCAAGTCAGTCCCGATACAGATGACTCGTTATTTGCTTCTTTAATCCTCTTTCTCTTCCCTTTTTCCCTTTCTTTCTTTTTTTTCCCTTTTTCCCTTTCACCATCCCACCTCCCTTCTCCTCCTTCTCTCGCATTCCTTTCCGTCCCATCCCTCGTCCGCATCCGGCTTTGTGTCATCTCTTCTCTTTCTTCTTCTTCTCCCTCTTCTTCCATCTCCCACTCTCTCTTCCTCTCCCCAACACAATTCGTCCTTGCCACACTCCCAATTTTCTCTGGTCAATTTCTTTTTCTTCTTTTTTACTTTTTCCCTTTTTCCAACTCAACCAAAACCACGAAACCACCCATCCATCGTCTCCTCCCTTTTCTTTCCCCAAAAACACAGTCAAATCCACTCCTTTGTCCCTTTCAATTTCTCTTTTTTCTTTTCACTCCAACACAACAAATTTCCAACGCAACACTTCATCAAGCCAGCCTGATTCACTCAATATTACCTGACTGACCTGGTTTTAATTTTAATTCTTATTTCATCTTCTTCCTTTTTCTTTTTATATATTATGCCAACCGCAAAAAATGAAAATTCTCCAGCCCGGCAAGACCAAGTAGATTCGACTGCTTCTGCTTCTCCTGCTGGTGCTGCCAGTGCCATTTCTCCGGATTCGAGCTCGCTCTCTGAGTGCGAGAGCGTTGCGCCGCCTGCCCACTTCATCCCACTTCTCCTCGCTGCTGACGGCAAAAACGAGCTTCTCTCTTCCTCTCTTTCAAAGAAGGCAGCCAGTCCTCCTCCTGCTTCTCTTCCTCTTCCTATCAGCACCACCTCCACCGGCAGCCCTCCCATGATGACGACGACAACACCAGCAGCCGCGGCGACGAACAGGAAGAAGAGCTCTCCAGCCACAAGTACAGCCACTAGCCACACTTCCCTCCAGCCACAACAACCCGCCAAGCCCAAGCGATCCCGAAAACGGAAAGAAGACGACCCTGCCAAGGACGGCCCTCACGTGAAGCCGCGGCGCCAGCGGAATGCCTCCAACTCCAAGGGCGGAGCCAAGGCGGACAAGACTGACAAGCCAGCGGGGTCTGCCCTCTCCGCCTCCCGCAAAAAGCAGAAGCTTGATCATCCGCCAGATATCAAACCCGCCCCCGCCGCGCGCCAATCCAAAATCACTGACCTGGTCGATCCCACTCCTCCCCCTCCTGCTCCACAGCAGCATCTTTCCGCTCCTCAGTCTCCCCAGCTCCAACCGCAACAACAACAGCAACAGCAACATCATTTCCATCACCACGCTCCTCCTCCCCCTCCTCCGCCACCACCTCCATCTTCTATCGTCGCTCCTGCTCCGTCAAACGCTACTCGCCCTCCTTCGGCCTTGAACCCCCAAGACGGAACTTATGAATCCAACCTCCATCCCTCCTCCCACTACCATTCCCTACAATCCACCCCTACCTCGTTCTCTACACCTCCACCACCACCCCAACAACAGCAGCAACCGCAGCAGCGTACAATCGGCCAGCATTATGACCCCGTTCGCGCGTCTTTTGACAGCTACCCTCCTACATCCGCTCCAACCTCTACAACGGCCCCAATGATGAACAACAACAACAACTCGTCTTCGAATCTGCCGAATCCCAGCACGTTCAACCCTCCTCCACCTCACCTTACTACATCCAATACATCCCCTCCACGCAACATGTTCCGTGCCAGCGCCTCACCTGCCATCTCCAGTATCATCGATCCTCCCCAGCTCGTCGTACCTACGTCAACCCTGCCGCCTTCTCCAGGAGTGGCTGTGGCTGTGACACACGACACCAGCCAGCAACATAACTCACCCTCTCGACCCAATTCTGATAAACCGAAACAACCCGAAGAACGCCCGCAAGGTCCTGCCAGGCTTCAAGAACTCGTTCCAATGGACATTGACAGGGAAACCACATCAGTTTCATCCGCAACCCAGAAGCCGCCAACTCCTCCAAAAAAGGACAACAAGCCAACTGGTGGTTCCAATACTCCGGCATCCCGTGCACCTTCTCCGAAACCAACCCGCTCAAAGGAGGCCCCGCCACCTCTCCCATCCGGTTCAGGTTTACTCACAAGCGCTGTATTTGGCGTCGACGTCAGCTCCTCCACTCCCGCTGCCAAAGCTATACCGAATATCATTCTTCACGTTCCATTAAAGGGCCAAAATAATGTCGTTATCAATTTCGCACGGTTGGCCGAAGAACAATACGGTTTCGACGCCCTGCATCCGCGTATCGCCGCCCAAAAGGAACGAAGAGCTCAACTGGCCGCTGCCAGTGCCGCGCTGGAGAAGAACGAAAGGAATGCCAGAGGCGAAAGCGGAGCTGAAGATGATCTCAGCCTCGATGCTGATCGCGATAGCGAATTTGATGGGGATGTTGTCATGTCTGGGATGGCTGGTCCTACATCCGATATGGCCAAGGAAAGCACCGGAACCGAGGGAAAGAAGCGTCGTAGGAAAATGGAAGAATACGATAGAGACGACCCTTTTGTCGACGACACCGAATTAATTTGGGAGGAACAGGCTGCCGCGTGCAAGGATGGTTTTTTTGTGTACAGCGGGCCTTTGGTCCCTGAAGGAGAGAAGCCCAGTGTTGAGAGGTGAGTATTATTGTATAGTCTCTTAATCTTTTTTCCCTCCCCGCCCCGCCTGTACATGTCTTGGGTCTGGTCACTAACGACCTTTTTTTTAATAGAGCTGATGGAACCGTTAAGCGCGGTCGTGGCCGTGGTGGGCGTACTGCCAATGGAGAAAGCAGAGCTGCAGCTGCAGCCCGGGCCAAAAGGGACAAAGACATCACTGCGAATAAAGACAAAGATCCCAAGGACAGTAAAGACAAGGATGGAGATGGAGACGCCCAGACGAAAGAGAAACCAAGATCCTCGCGGGCGGGTGCAGGAGCGACGAGGAAACCAAGAATGACAAAGGCCGATCGAGCTCTGATGGAGAAAGAGAAAGCAGAGAGAGAAAAATTAGGGATGGGGTTGGCTGGAAAGAACGGTGTTGCTGTCAGTGGGAAGTGAGCCTTTGGCCCCCTTTCTGCTGTTTTGCTGCCAGCACGCCTGGGTTTGGGCCGAATTCTGTATTTGCTTGGATGGGGAGGCGGGAGTTTGATGGAGTGTGGTGATTTTGATGGTCTTTAGCTTCCAGTTTTTATTCTTGCTGGTTAAGATGGAGTTAATGGTTGGTTTTTTTTTTTTTTTTTTTTTTTTTTCCCCTTTCTGGAGGATTGTATTCTTTTCCCTTCTCGTTCTGTTTTTTAACATGCCCTGTTTGCTTACCTCCTGCAGGTCTGGGTATCTTTAAGGTAATTGTGTTTCTGTTCTTCCCCTTCTACTTCTACATTGTGCAGTCTCCACTGGTTTCCATTGTGCCATGAATTGCTGTTGTTGAATTGTGTTCATTTCTCTTTGCTTTAATATCGTTCTTTCGACAAAGCAGGATCGTATGTATGATAATATATATTGCAAATCGGTATCAGTCAAATCAAGTCACAAAAAGAAAGAATTTCCCGTAATATGCATGCACCATTTCCAAATCCCAGCCCCAAACCAAAAGAAAATATACATAACCTCATGGCAAAAATCATTCGAACATAATGTGTGCAACTTTTTCGGAGATTGTTTTTCTCAATCATGATACGTCACGCTCAGGACCTTGAATTTAGTCTTCTTCTCGCCCACATGAACTTTGCCATATTCATCGACGAATATATACCCATCATCATCATCATCATCATCATCACCACGGCTTTGCCCGTGGTACTGGATATAATAACCCCATCCGGGGTTTCGATCATTGCTCCCCACGCCCCGGACGAAATTAACATCCACGGCCACCGCGTCACGACGGGGGACTAATTTCCCCTCGGCGCCGAGCCAGACGCGTCGGTCGCTGCTGGATAGGAGGTAAGGCGGGTCTTGGTTTGTGGCGGTGGTGTTTATGGCGGTGGAGGAGGTGGAGTTGTTATTGTAGTAGTATAGGATCCAGCGGGCGGAAGGGTCGTTGTATTGTTTGTTTGGGTCGGTGGTGGTGGAGGTGGTGGATAGGTCGGGGTTGTTGTTATTGTTGTGGGAGAGGAGGCGGGTGCGATTGTGGGTGGTGGAGTTTGTTTGGTTTTGGTCGTTGGAGCTGGTGGAGAAGACCAGGTAGCGGCCTTCGGTGAGGGTGCCAATGCATTCTTTGTAGCCTTCTTCGACGAGATTGTTTGGCATGGTATCTGGTTGTGAGTCGTAGGGAACGGGGGGACGGGGTTCGGGGAAAAGTGATTCGCAGTGGGCTGCGCCGTCCCAGTTTCCGGAGCTGTCGCGGTGGGGGGTTTCGGCTTTGGGGAGTTGTGGGAGGGAGAGGTCGGGCTGAGAGGTGATATTTATTAGTGAGTTTTTTTTTTTTTTTTTTTTTTTTTTTTATGGGGTGAAGAAGGGAGAAAGGGAGGTTACGTTTTCAAAGTCAAATGCGTTTACTAGATTTGACATGTGTTCTCGTCGCCAGGGGACTACCTCTGACGACTTGATGTTCTTGACGCCCTTTGCGGTGAGCCATTCCTCTATGAAGAGGATCTGAGAGGTGTGGTCTGCATGTTCGGTGAAAACCCGGCCACCACGGGTCCAGGGAGAAACGATGTAGAACGGCACACGGAAACCGGGGCCGGTGAAGATTTCTCCAAAGATTCCCATGTAGTCATCTATCCATTCGCCAGGCGTCCCTCTCGGCGAGTGGTAGGGAGGAACGTGATCGCCCCATCCACCAGATTCTATTTACGCAGGGTTAGCGAATTGCTCTGTTTAGGCCTTTTTGTTTTCTAGTTGGGGGGGACATATGAAGGAAGAGAGAGGAACACACCATCAAAGCTGATTATCAGGGCACTCTTATCATACTTTGGACTCTTCATCACGGCGTTGACGATCTGCTCCTGCAGCCAACCGCCATCCTTGGGCGCGTACGGCGCGTGTTCGGAGAGTTCTCTAGGACCCACGATGAAGCTAATCTGCGGCAAGGAACCATTTGCAGCGTCCTTGTAGAATTTTTCCAAACCGGGGAATGCCATTCCCTTGTCGGCCAAGGGTGAGCCTGGGCGTGCGTCCTGATATTGTTCGAACCAGGCAAGGGGGTTGTCATCAAAGTTATCTTCGTCCTGGTAGACTTGCCAGGATACACCGGCGTCTTCGTACAGTTCGAAGATTGTTTTCCACTTCAGAGGATAGCAGTTTACGTTTGGTTTCTCACAACCTGTAGGCTGACGTGAGTATTTGGTGTGAGTATCTCTAGAAGAAGAAAAGGCTGCGTACCTGGTGTTTCGTTATTATCTAAATACACTCCTCCTTGATCCGGGGTTTGCGGACTACCGGGAGCATTGATAGAGCCACTCACCAACATGACACGGTTCGGGTTGGTGGATGTGATTTGCGATTGCTATGGCGTGTTTTAGTTTGCAGGTTGACAAAAAGAAGGGAAAAGGACTAACCTGGTACATATCGGCCACGGTCCAGCCTTCGGCAATGGCGAATTGGACGGGGATATCATCCCTCTTCATGTATCCCCAGCTCCATGGTGTATTGTCTTTGACCCACTGATTATTCAGGCCATAGTTGAGGGCGGCCTGGTTTGCTCGGTAGCCATTGCTACCGGCAGCCATGCATTGGATGGCGTCAGATGAGTTACCTCCTTGGTATCCTAGGTACCATGGAAGGAGGGTCTTGGCGGAGGTGGACTGGTCAGAGCCGACAGTCCTTTTGACGGGGGGGTTAGAATGTGAAACCTAAGTGAATCGAAAACATAGGGGTAAACTAACTGAAACCAAACTGGCAGGCCATCGGGGTTGACCTGAACATTTGGGTCTTGGAAACCTCTGGTGCCAGCCATGGTTCCAAAGTACTAGATTGCGTCATTAGAGATAATGCTGCATGATTGCTAAGGAGATAGGTAGGTAAGGGTCTGAAATACAGTATCCCATGACCTGTTTTCTTGCATGAAAATAATGACATGCTCGATGTCCTTTAAAGACTGGGGGGCAGGTGCCTCCTTGGAGTCATCCTCACTCTTTGCTCTGTTGACGAGAGTCAAGGAGAGGGCGATGGCTAGGATGATAAAGAGCTGCATGGCGTGTTAGACGATGAGTAGAGCAGCAAGAAATCTTCTTTTGCTTTTTTCCTTTTTCTTTTTTTTGGCAAAGAAAAGAAGAGGTTTGCGGAAAAGGAGGGAGAGGGAGGAATGAGGAGGGGGGCGAAGGAACATACGACAGTGAGATATATAAGCAACTTTATGGGAGTGGTCCAGCGGCGAACCTTGTCCCGGAGGGAGTGAGTATGTTTCTTTTGGATAGACTTGCAGTCATCGTTGAAGGATGACATTCCAAGATGCCGACAGGTAGGACAGGAAGTAGAGTTGGAGGGTGAGAGGGAGTTTGGCCGGAAGTAAAGGTAGACCAGGATGACAGCAAGCACCAGAAGTAGGACCAGGAAGCGCAACGTGCTCTCATTGTGAGAGAAGAGAGAGAGGAAAGAGAGAAGCAGGTCCATGGCTGCGAACCGGGGTTCTGCTTCGTTCTATAAGAATGCGCGGCACGAGGGAGCAATGTGTGGCTCAGGATGAAGCGAACCAGGGGGGAGAAGCCCCAGAGAGAGAGAGAGAGAGATAGAGAGCAAGAAGCAGGAGTTAAGCTCGCAACCCTGCCGCAGATCGGTTCATCCCGCACATCCGGTGGTTCAGCATGAGAGGATGAGCCACAGATCTCTTTCTCGGCGCAACGTGGAGAATGGCTGGCAGGCGAAGAGCCAGTCTTGGAAGGGCGGCTTTAAGTGCAAGATCTCCGGGTTTGGCGTTTCTTGGAGGACAAGGGGGTTTCACAGAAGAAACGACGGCAGGTCGAGGAGCGACGCGCGGCAGATGGAGAAGAAGAGAGAGGGAGAGAGGGAGAGAGGGAGTGTGTATGTGGAATCAGTTGAAGAGAAAGAAGAAAAGATGAAGAAGATGAAGAAGATGAAGAAGATGATGATGATGAAGGAGAAGAGGGGATTCAGAGTTCAGCTTCCTGGTCGATTAGCCGTGTCTCAAGCGTCTTGGTATTTTCTCCGCTGTCGAAGAAGAAGAAGAAGAAGAAGAAGAAGAAGAAAGAAGACGAAGATGGAATTCTTCTCTCTTTCTGCTCTCACAGTCAACTCTTGATTCTACGGTTGAGACGATGGAGAGACCGGCCAGCCGTCGCAGGAAGAGACACCAAGACGACTCTCCTTCTTCTCCTCCTTCACATCACCAGCAAGATCATCATCGCAATCAGAACAATCAGAACAATCACAGCCTTCACGCTGACGTTGCCACGACAAAGACAACGACGAGAACAGCTTCAACCTCCTTTTCTTCTGCTGCTCTGTTGCCAATCATCCTCTGCTCGGCTGCAGTCTTGGTATTCTTACGGCTTCTTGGATCTTCTTCCTTCTCACCGCCGCCGCCGACAAGCAGCAATCCCAGCAGCCTCTTCCAGCCATCATCATCGCCATCATTACATCCTGAAGACCACATCTATCGCCGGCCAACTACTCTCTCGCTGAACTGGACAGTTACCTCCGACTATCGCCGGCCTGATGGCGTTACGAAGCGAGTCTATCTCATCAACGGTGAGAGCTGAGCCCTTTGCTCGTATTCCCCTTGGCTGAAAGCTGCTTCTCTAACCACTTTGACTACAATCCCGTCAACAGGAGCCTTTCCCGGCCCAACAATCGAAGCTCGCCCTGGCGATCGCATACTCATCAACGTCACCAACCAACTCCACGCCGAGGGAGTCGCCATCCATTGGCATGGCCTGCAGATGAGAGGTGAGCTCAATCAATCCCTTCCACCCACCCAATATTAGCTGTTTCAACTCTGATAACTAATCTCCGAAACCCCAAAGGTGCTAATGCCATGGACGGTGTTGCCGGCGTTACGCAATGTCCCATCGAGCCTGGAGCGTCTTTCCTCTACGACTTCAAGCTCTCAGACGCCCAGATCGGAACCTTTTGGTAACTAGCATTCTCCGGCCTTAACCCCGCGTCCCCTAGTTATCCTGAAGCTGACATTTTTCTTTTTTTTTTTTCTTTTTTTTTTTTCCAAAAGGTACCATTCCCATTCTGCCCTGCAACGCGGAGATGGCCTCTACGGCGGGTTGGTCATCCACCGGCCAGCTGCTCGCGCCATTCGAGGTGTGCGCAGTCACCACATCGACCCAGATGCCATGAGGCACCGCTACGAAAAGGACCATCTCTTGCTAATCGGTGACTGGTACCATCGCTCTTCCGAGAAAGTCCTAGAATGGTATATGCGACCCGGTTCGTATGGCAACGAGGTCTGTCATCCATCCCTCTTGACCCCCGCCGCCCCCCATCGCACAATGCCAACTTTTGTACTCACATGGAAGTAGCCCGTCCCCGATTCCCTCCTCATCAATGGCGCCGGTCGTTTCAACTGTTCAATGGCTGTCCCCGCTCGCCCACTTGACTGTGTGACCAACGGATATACAACTCCAGAGCTATACCTGGATTCCGGCCTATCTCATCGACTAAGAGTCGTCAATACTGGGTAAAACGCCAAATTACCACCTTTAGTTGACCATCGCCATCATGCTGATCAGCCCTATATAGCTCTCTCGCTGGCTTTACTCTAACTTTCGCACATGGTGCCATCAACCTCATCCAAGTTGACGGCGGCATCGACGTCGAGCCAACAAAGCTCAACGCGAAATCTGCTGGCATCTTATACCCTGGACAGCGAATGGACCTAGTCGTCCGGCCTTCCAAATACCGAAAACGCTCATCTTTCACCGTCGAGCTCGATCCCGAGTATGCCAGATAAATTAACCCCCTTTTTGACGTCAACGACACTAATGAATCAATATAGATGCTTCAAATATCCCAACCCAGCTCTTACTAGGACGCAAACATTCTCCATTCTCGACACATCACAATCAAGAATCCGCAGTCTCTTTAATCTAAATCCCTGGTCATCCTCAGCTGACAAGCATATTGATCTCGCCCAAGTCACATCCACTAAAGCTTCAATATCTGCCCTGCCACCCCATGCAGACAAGGCTTTTGTCGTATACACCAAAATCTCACGAATGGCCAAAAACGAAAATTCCCCCTTTGGATACTTCAACCATACTTCCTTCCGTCCACAAGCCAATCCGCCATACCCGCTCATCGCCCTAGCGCGGGATCAATGGGACCAAAATCAATTCTCTATATCTACCGGCAACAAGCCAATCTGGATCGACTTTGTTGTAAATAACCTCGACGAAGGCCCTCACCCATTCCACCTCGTAAGCCATCCTATCCCAGCACCTTTCTGTTTTTCTTCTTCCTTCTTTCTTTCCTTTCTTTTCTTTTACTTATAGTTACAACTAACCATCAACAGCACGGCCACACTTTCTTCATCCTCTCTCTCTTCGAATCCACCATCGGCTGGGGCTCCTACAATCCCCACGCACCACATCTCAACCCCTCACCACACCCTCCATATGACCTCTCCAAGGCTCTAGAGCGTGATACCGTTCAAATCCCTCGCAGAGGCCATGCAGTGCTGAGATTACGAGCAGACAATCCCGGCGTATGGCTATTCCATTGCCATATCTTGTGGCATCTGGCGAGTGGAATGGCCATGTTACTTGAAGTTATGAACACGGGTGGCACTGGAACTGCCGGAATGCAGATGTGTAAGTATGTCTACTAAAGCACCAGAGTTAATTTGCGTGCATGTGTGTGTGTGTGTAGCCTCTCTGATCCTTTTTTTTTTAATTTTTCTGGGTTGCTTCTGGGAAAATGTGCAAAGATACCCGTCATTGCCTTTTCTTTTCTTTTTTTTTCTCGTACAATGCAAACGTATATTTATTTTATCCCTTTATTTCTTCTACCTCACATACGGAGGGTATATACCATACGTATACGGATATAATTGAAGAACGCATCAACCCCGGCCCGTGCAACCACGCTGGTGTCACCGCGTGCCACAATTCTCGGCTTCAACTCGCCCACCGAACTCGGCCCCTGTCCCAGCCCGCACTCCTGCCCGAACGAACACGATCTTGTGCACATGGAAATAAATAAATAAATAAAGGAATTTGCCGGCGGGATCGCGATCTACGGTCCTCGGCTAGGATCCTATTGCCATCCAGCCTGAACTCACAACACAAAGCAAAACATGTGTTTGTTGGAAATGCACGTTTTCTTTTATGAAGTTTCTCGTAGAAATCTCCTCTTATCAGGAAATATGCCCATCAAATCACGAAAAAAAAAAAAAAAAAAACAAACAAACAGCTACTCACTCCACCCATGCTACCTTCTAAAGTACTCGGTACTCTTTGGATGGTTAATTGAAACTCGTCCCAAGAGGGATTCTCGGAAACAACAAGCATTTTCACACAGCCCCATGCTTTTCCTGTGGGTATCACAATCAACTAAACAATCAAACAACTTCGTCAGGCGGGCCCTAATCCCTCCCAATAAACCCTTCATCACCAGCCTGGATAGCCCAAATCTTCCATTTAGCATCTTCGATAATCTCCCTCCGTAACCACACCCCTTCCTCGTACTCATCAGAGCCAACCACCACACCTTTTCTCTTCCCCTCCATCCACGCAAACAGTAACCGTAACTGCCACAATCTATCCTTCACCACGTCACTCCCAGCGCCCTGTCCTGCCGCCGCAGCAATCATGCTTCGCACCGTCCTATCAAGCGATAATCTCGCCTCCACGACCGTAGGACGAATCCAGGACGGTAGCACAATATTATCTTCTGTCGAGTACGAACTCGGTACCTTGAGTGGTTGGTCGAACGGGTTCGGAGGTAAGACCAGCGTCTTCTCGCTCATGTCCAAATGTCGGAACGCTGCTAGATTGAATATCCATTCCCACAAATGGCGCACTGGCATCCTGACTTCAATTGCGGATGATTTACCATGTGCACACAATGCAGGAGAAACTGGGTTCGTACTCGTTCCCATTATTAATTTGGAAGAGGAAACAGGGACGTCCTGAAGTTCACTCAGCGCAGATATTGTCGCTGCGAATACTGATTTTTCGGCCGCATTGTATGTCCTTCGTCGCTTAAGGTAGATTGATTGATTGCCTCGGCGGAATTTGTCACGTAGGACCTCATTTGTCGTAAAATCAAGTGTTAGGTTCCAGTAATCTGAGCTCTGAACTTTTACACTTGCCACAGTCGATAATTCGGGAAGAAGGCAAGGTGCCATCGCTATTCTCGTCTCTCCAGACTTCATAATCAATGACACCGGGATTTGCATCGCGCGGCCTGTTTCCAGATCCCGAGGAATCAAGCATCTAGGCTCAGCAGCCAGAACCCACAGGTGCCGGAAAGCCTGTAAATGGCATTTATTATCCAGCACTGTAGTTGGAAACAGGGGGTATAACGCACAGAGTAACGACGCGACCGCAAGATCGGATGTTCCCAGCGTATATGTACCACCGCCTAAGAATAGTATTCCTATTGCCATATGGGCTGCCATATGACTTCCATATGGGGTATCAGCGTCCACACGTCCGTGAAGTGACCGCAAGCGACGGAAAACAGTGACATCTCCAGTTCCAGCCATCACAGCGGTAGCAGCCAGCGCAACGATGTCTTGACAATTTCTGACTGAGTTTCGAGTTAATTTCGCATCGTAGTTGACAGCTGGCAGGCGGCAGATTCGAATAAATTGGTCAAGATATGAAACGAGAAGGTCTCGCGCCTCGGTGGATGTAGAGCCGGCAAATCGGAGACCCACGGCGAAACAGAGCCCGGCGATGATATTGAAAAGCGGCATGTCATCAGTGCTCAACCGACGGATTGTGATTAGACGAGACCTCCTCCTATAAGATTTTGGTAGAGACTTCTGAACCCAATCGTGATTTGGCTTGATCGAGTCCCACATAATCATATGTCGAGCGAGCGTTCGAAGCAAAAATATATCGGGACGAACATAGTCAAATTGCGCAGTCGTATCTGGAATATCAATTTGCTTCGCGAGGGAATTATCGTTTGACTTCATAGAGATAATTGCTAGCGCAATAGTAGCGCCTGCCGTAGCCTTATCTAGAATATGCACCGCATCAACCTTCTTGGTACCAACAGCAAGCGCGAGGAGTCTCTCAACAATCCGCATGTCTCGAAGACCTCTTAGGTCTTTACCCTTGGCTAGGTTGATGAAGCCTAGAGCGAAACCGGCTGCTAAACGGTATCCCTCATCTCTGAGCATTTCCTGTGACATCGACGAGTCCTCTGTATCTAAATTATCAATCTCTGAAAGCATAATTTCACTCATACGGCGGTGTTGAGAGTTGCAATAGAGCAGGCCAATTCCCATAATTCCAGTGGTTTGTGTCAATGGCGAAAGATTTAACTCTGCAGCACCTGGTGGAAGCATTCTCGTGATATGAACCGAGAGTAAACGAGTTATCAAGGTGTCCATTGTACCAAGATAAGACGCTGAAAGACCCAGGAGGAGGCCAACAGATGTCATTGTGTGTTTTGGTGTCAGGTATTTGAAAGCCACCCATTTGGCCAGAGACTTTAGATGCCCATTCAGACCTAGTGCAAGTAAAAAGCCCGCATGTCTATTGGTCAATTCACCTGGTTTATTGTATAAAATCCATGATGTGTCAATGCCCTTTGCAGCTTTGGATATAGCGAGTCCAGTCGAAGCACCATTATGAAAGAAGGCCCAACAAACCTTTTCTTCCGTGAACGCGGTCCTTTCGGCGCTAATCGTGATATTGGAAGGCTTGACAATGCATTGCAAGGAAAATGACGGGATTGGAAGCTTTTCGGTTGAAAGAGGGACTCGGCTACTAAACGAGAGCAAGCCACGTCCACTCGGGATAGACAATGTCCGTAAGGTAACAAGTTGTACCAGCTCTTTTTGTGCTTCAAGCAAATCCGCCTCCGACCAATCGGACTCCGGCTGGCATTCTGCAACCGGTGCTCTCATCTGGTTTAGAATCTTAACCGCTTCAAAGAATCGTCTATCTTCACGGAAAATGAGCCTTGTAATCGAAAGCCTGTCAGCTTCGGCAGAGGCTTCAAAAGAATTCACTCCGCTGCCATCGTAAACCGAGCAGCCGATATGATGTATATCACGCGAAGCATCGTGCGATTGCAAAATTTGTAACCGCGACATTAAGGGAGTAAAGTGTTCGTTAGCCATGGTCAGCGAAAGGTCGTTCCTATTTATTAGGTTAAGTAGCGACGGTCCGCAGCGAGGAGTAGCATTGCTTCCACATTGAATTATCGCTTCCTGCAATGGAGCACTGACGCCGTTGGGAAGAGTATCAATGATAGATGGCGTTAGTCCCCAACGGAGTAGTAGTGCCGTCTTTTCAACTGTTGATGACTGAACGTTGACTTCCGAGAGGAAACCAGTGATGGACAGCGTCCTTGGGGTCAGGCTTAATGCTTGCTCCCAGAGTTTTCCACTGTTTAGTTTAGAACCGGAGCTCGATACCATATCAACAAGAGTCATAAAACTGAACTGCTTATTCTGCAAGAAGTCTTCCATAACTTGAAAAATTGAAGGCGGAGAAAACGGCTCTGCCGGCACATCGAGTCCTGATATTTGTGATTGCTCGAACAGCCAACCGTCCATACTTGCACTTTCGGTCCCATAATATGTATCTTCTTTCCATGTCCAGGAGTTCCATCCGAGCCATCCTCCCAACTGAGCCAATACAGGCACCATCACTCCCGAATTGCAGTTTGACAAGTCTGCATCAACAGTCGACAGCTTCAATTCCTCGCGAAATAAATGGAGACCGACTAGTATGGCGCCAAGGGCGATTCTTCGCATCCCAGGTTCCTTCGAAACTGCGGTTGGTAAATAGCCTTCCGCGCCTGAAGCTGCTTCTCCCTGCGGGGAGGATATAAATTCATGGGCGAGCGAGGCACATCGGAGAAGATACCCATTCTTCCTCAGGGCGGCCTGCGAAGGGGGAGACGGACTAGATTGGTGCTCTGATAGGTCTCCTTTGTGATTTTCTTGCTCCCGAATCCACCCCCAAGCTGGCCCCATCATCCAAGAGGGTCCGACACCAGACGATCCAGCCTCTCTTTCTAGCATTGTCTCCCAACTTTCTAGGTCAACATAGCTTCCACTACTTGAACGCAACAAAGTCCCCCTTTTTCGCTTCGGCTTAACCACAGGTTTCGCGAAATTGCCTTCAATAAAGTAGACTGCCATTGAAAAAAGTGTAACAACGAACGCAGTCCATTCAAGGCCATTTTCGCTCTCATTTCTCCCTTGTAGCCATTTCATGACTTCCCACCAGCCAACCAGGATCCCATCACCAGCCTTTTCTGAGTTTCTCAACGCAAACCTGCAAACAGATAGTGCGCGCTTGACAAGGAGATCTCGTGGCTCCAGCTGGATTTGTAGTCTATGCTTTCTATTCTGGTCGTCGATTACATCTATCTTGCCTTGGTTGCTTTGGTGATCGAGGGCACATATTTTCAAATTCTTGGTATCAAGTATTCTTCTCAATCCTGCTTCATGCGAATGGAGCGAAGAACGTGCGAATGAGATTGCGTAAGGATCATGTAGAACCAAATTGGACGGGAGTTCAATCTTTAGAAGCGTGCTCCAAGGAGTTTGCAAAGTCAACTCACCAAGGCCGTCCATAGTAGTCGAAAACACGAGCATTCTGGAAATACTGCCATCAACGACCTTGCGACAATCAATTACATTGGAGCCTTGGCGCACATCCTTGAGTTGAACAGTATGTAACGAATTGCTTGAGCTGTCTTTGATCCCCTTTTTTGACGCTAAAGAAGAAAGTCGGGTTTTCTGAACTTGTAGATTGAGGACTATTAGGTTTCTTGAATGCTTGTTCAGAATGCAAACGGCTAGCGGCGTCGAATCCGATTCATTTGGGCAAGACTCGTAGAAGGATGACAAAGTAAATACTTCAAATTTTCGGCTTTTTTCAATGGCTGGAATACCCTGAGTAGTTGAAAATCCCGAAGAATAACTTCCTACTTTCGACAAAATAACTTCTTTCGGTAGTCCGGATACACTCTCCCCAAGGCCCATACTTTCGAAGCCCTCAAAATTGCCTCCTTTGTTTAGGCCTTCCAGAAATTTATCAATGGGAGCGTCGAGAAAACTACTTGCAGCGCTGAACACCGATGTATTTCCAGGAGGCAAGGAGCTTCTTCTGCGGTACCCGAAGCTTCCACGAGAGCTCCCAAGGAAGGAATCCCTCTTACGGGAGAGTGAAATATTGGACTGGTTTCCTGTCGCCAAATCCGAGAACGTACTTCTATCATGGTTCCCCCCCAAGTCGCTTCGAGCTAGTAAAGAGCTGACTCTTCTGGAGGCCTTCCATGAAGATCCAATATCTCCAAAGTCATGACCCAGCTGAGAAGCTAGGTCTTCTGCATCGTCCGCGCGACTTTCTAGGTTTTGATTGTTGAATGTATGAGACACACTTCGCCCTTGATTGAGCATGCCGAAGCTTTCCCTCAATGGGTTGGGTCTACGGCCTCCAGCAGTAGGAGTCTCTGCAGTCATATCAAAATAGGAGCTCCTGCGTTTAGAAAGCGTCCCACTGGATGATCTTCTCTTCCGACTACCCCGGATTGCGGAGCCTCTTTCTCTTTGTTGTGCTGTCCAAACGGTATAGAGGCCAGTTGATTCGTTTAATGTCACTACCAATATTAGGGCGCTGGCTGCTTGCGCCGTGGATGCGAGTTCCGAAAGTTCATTTGTAGAAGACACGTAAAGAATCTCCTCAGAGGCGCTCAAAGCTTCAAGGGTTTTCGCTGCGCGAGGTTCTTGTCCACTTGAAGAAGCCGCCACCAGTCCCATCTCGGAGTGGGGGTCTAAAAGAGAGAATGTTCTCGGATGAGAAGTCTCCAATTCTGGCTTCAAGCTCCATTTTGCATGATGAGACGGAGAAATGGTTAGTGAGAAGCGGGCACTACTGCGCGCGGAGGTGGTAAACGATCCTGATGTTCTCGGTCTTCCTTGTAGAAACTGTGATGAGACAAACGAATTCGGAGGAACAGGTGGAACAGGGGGGATAGGCGGTGCTATCTCTTGAGAGGCCTTTCGTTGAAAAAGCAACCCACAGGGCGTCGGCCAGACTGAGTCTACTTCAAAAGGCAGTGGGACCACATGGGTGTCGCCGGAGAGGGAAAAAATGTGCATTTGCGATTGTAAGACTATAACCAAGGCCCTTGCAGCAGGCCTCTTAGTAGAGCCTTCCACAATTGAGAGCCCGGCAATGCCATCGACGCTGAGTTTCTCTTCAATCGTAACCTGTTTCTTTTGTTTTCCATTCAAATCTCTTGGTTTACCAGTCGTCGAGACGGGCCCGCGGGCTGTGGCGCCCTCGCTTAGAACATCCCCCGGCCCTTTCTTATTGCCATCGATATTTTCACCGTCGGGAAAATAGGCGAAAAGCGCGTGGGCGACTTTCTCATTCTCGACGTCGAAGCCGAAAGATCGCACAACGACTCCTCCGCGAGACCAAACAACGCAATGATCGGTTACAAGGAGTTCTTCTTCCACTGGAATATTGTTCTCATCTTCATAATGGCATGTCTTCCATATAAACCCGCTGTCGGCTGCGTGTGGTGGAATGATCGATTCTGAGAGGATATATGGTAGGCCTGAGGGTTCGTGGAGCCCGAGCGAACGAATTGCGGCCATTATCGTAGAGCATTCAAATTAAAGATCAAGCTGGCTTCTATAGCCAGAATCACAGTCATTTCCATCATCAGCAGTTAGACTCCAAGGCAGCGTTAAGGGGTGCACGACACCGTGTAGGAAGAGGATGCCTGTGAGCTCGAAGTCACGTTGTCTCTGGATTGAGCTGTGGAAAACCCCCAACTGCTTTCTCTCCTCCTCTCCCACAAACCTCTGCAACAGCAACAACCGCCAAAACCATCCATAATACAGCTGCTCCTACAAGATTACTATCTCTTTTGCTGCTTTATGCTTCTACTTCAATTAGCTAACATAATTGCAATGTTGTGAGCTACAGCGATCAACCACCTACTCCACTGAGCTCCCGAACCATGGAGGAGCCGGCTTTCAAGCCTCTCGTCCAAGCAAGAGAAGATGGCTTTCAGCTAAGGTTCGGAATCTCAAAGTCATTTCTCACCTAGATAACTCACTCCTGACCCTCTTGGACAGCTATCAGTTCCCCCACCGCGTCTATGATGCCAAAGTCTATCCCATTCGTGCGCCTAATGGCTCTACCATAATTATATACGGGCATGAAAACGGGGTACGGATTCTGTGGAGAGGCGGTAGGCGTATTAGGCCCTACGGAAATAGTGCTGAGAATACCGAGTCTAAAAAGAACGGCGGCAATGATGATGTTGTTATGATAATAGATTCGGACGAAGAAGACAATGCATCAGCTAAGCAGACGGAGGTCGTCCCAACTGTTCAATACGAAGAAGAAGAAGACGAAGTCGACCCTAGAAGCCCGTTTCTAACAATCATTAAATCGTTTGATATACACCTCGGAGTAAAAGTGATGAAGCTGTCCATCCCGACCGTTCTTCCAGATGCGAGTCGACCAGCTGATTCAATTCCCCGTTCTCTGTCGAATATGATAATAATGACTGCAGCATGTGCAGATTCATCGGTTAGACTCATCGGGGCACCGCTCGCTCCTCCCCCTTCAGCCGACAATCCATATCTCTGGGATTTCCAGACTCTTACTATTCCAGCACAGCATGTTCAAGTTATTCCAGCTATTGCGACGATGACTTTGACCTGCGAAAAGCCAGATATCGATCCCGAACCAAAAAACAGGGGTCGCGGCCAACAAGCCACTTTACAAAGGCTACCCGAAAATTGGAAACTACTCCTCGCTATCCATTCTATGGAAGCAGGTGGGAAGTTGTCAATCTATCAGATTGCAATTGAGGAGCAGCCAATCCAAGCATCATACCCATATAAGCTTTCAGCAGATGATATGGTTCCGATCCAGCAACTTTATCTTGCGTCACCTGCGAAGACTATCTCGTTCCACCCTAGCCAATATCCTTCCGACCGTCATGCGCATTTGCTTGTAGGCTTCGAGGGTGGGAGAGTGGACCTCTATGAGTTGTTGCCCCCAAAGTCACGAAAGTTGCCCATTTCAGAAAGACGGAGATCCACGGTTAATGCACATTCAAAGCAAATTCATGCGAAATGCTTTCTCACGTTCTGGACTGAATTCGACCAGTCACCCGCAGATGTATTATCCCGCAAGAGAATTGTAGATGTAAAATGGGTCCTTGGAGGCAGAGCCATCATGGTTCTAACCGCTGACGGCGAATGGGGACTCTGGGATATCGAGTTTTCTGGGCCAGATCGACAAAATCCGACAAGCGTGACCACGTTTGCCGCTAGCCAGCTAACTTCCTTTGCACTAAGAGGCCGTGTCGCATCCCCCGAAGTGTCGTCCAGATCACAGCTCACTCATTCCACTGCCACCATCGGGCAAAGCAGGACCAAGTTCGCGCCAATGACTCCTTCTACACGCCGCATCCGTGAAGAGGTGCTATTCAAAGGAATACCTCAACGCCCTAACATCTCTAGCAATTCGTACAAGGGCAGTATCTCTGTCATTCCTGCCAACCAAGGCTGGGACAAACCCGTCGACGAATCAATCCTACTATGGCACGGAGACAAGAATGTACAAATTCCAAGTTTACTAACCCTTTGGAAGAGCAGTGTACAACCTTCTGGAGTTGTCCTTGAATCGTCAAGTCAGTATAAACCCGCCGTTATCCAGGGTATCAATCTCCTTGGAGAAATGGAGAATGGAATCTGCTATATTCCATCGGCTGCTAGCAGCTCCGCTAGAGACTCTAAACCGGATATCCTTATTACCGCCGAACACCGCCTTCTCATTCTAGCTTCAAAACTTCAAGTACCGGAAGATGCGAAAGAGGACGAGGAGATGCAGGAGCAAATCGCCACTATTGAACACGACCAGATGATGTTGCGGCGAGGGGAATTAGACCTTGATGGAATGGATCGCGTATTGGCAGGTATGACAGGTAGTATGCATGGGAGCCGACCAAACCTTTTGCGAAGTTCGCAAAACACTTTCTTTGCGTGAGCAATTTTTACCGGTGTTGGTGGAGCTTTGTTGCAAAACCATGGGTTTGATCTTGTTCACTCTTGATGGGTATTTCCTGACATGAGATGTCTTTTTTATACCCTCACGATATCCATTCCTAGGACTAATAACACTAAGGGATCAATTTCCAGTTCAAAAAAATAAAATAAAAAGGAAAAAGGTATCTTGACTCACCCAACCTACGCCCATCCATTTCAATCACATCAACCAAGCAAAAAGCATCCTCCCAAAAACACCCTTTCGCGACGCAAGGTGGAGCACAAGGCGAGCTTTAATGTCTTGAAAATTCTCCCCTGATTGATAGATGGGGGAGAATTAAGCTCTGTATTCGACGCGATACATCAAGCAAAAGCGCCACAAGAGGGCCACTATTCTCTCTCTCTCTGTGCGGAGAGAGATGTGGTGTTGCCTGTTCTTTTACCCTCTCCTAACCTTCGTCTCTCCTCAGTGTCAGCTGGGGGAGGTGTTTGGGTAGGGTAGTGCCGAAGGGAGATAAAGAGGTCTGTATCTAGCCTTGGTCTGAAGGGAAAGGGCAGGATTTTGGTCTTGACTTTTTTTCTTCTGGGGCCTTGGGCTATGAGCCTTACGCCTTTTTTTCCACTTTACTTCCTTTGGCGTATATTGGGTAGAGAATACAATTTTCTAAAAATCTTAAAACTCAATGCGTCTAGAATACTTAAATTGATCGCAATTTCAAATTCAGTTCTTATATATTCTCTGTTTATCTATCCATATCAATGCACCTGGCACGCTATGTATATTTGTCTATGTACAAATACATATTTCAGGAAGAAAACAAAAGCAGACAACCTGGGATAAAATAAAAAAAGAAAAAAGACAACCTCCACGCTCGAGTCAATTAGCCAGAACAAAGAAAAGAAAAGGCAAAAAAAACAGAGGAGCCAGAAACAAGACATATTATGAAATCAACCAGAGCAGGACAAAGGGGAGGGAGAGAGACAGACCGAATCACAGCCTGCACAGCGCATACATACTTCATGAGGCGGGTAAATATAAGTATCTACCTGCGCAAATATTTCAATATCATCATCACTTTCAGACTCAACGACACCGTATTAGCATGCAGGAAGGAAAAAGCAAAGCAAAAAAAAAAAAAGGAAAAGAACAAAGGAACTCGACGAAAAAGAAACAACGGAAAAAGGAAAAAAAGAGTTCGCGCCTCGTCCTGCTGCGGGATATCAAAACTGCTTCTGAATCAAGCGATAACAACCACAATACACAGACGCACGCACACAATACGACGTAAACACAAGCATCTTGTTAGGGGTGATAGTATATTACTTATCCAAGCCCCCTTTGCCTACATATTGTGCGGTGCTAAAACAAAGATGAATGGGAAAATAACAAATGAGAGTTAGCATATTCTCCGGGCTAGCTAGGATCCCTTTGCCCATCAAATCCATTCAGAATGCCATACATCATGATAGAGGTAAGAATGAGGAAAAGTTGTTCGGATGTAAATATGACCTGAAACCAAACAAACAAAAAAGCATTTGTCAGGTGGACAAAAGCCCTGGCAAGCATTGCATCAGATATGCCGCTATAAGCAAAGATGGAGGACAAAAGAAGAAAGAAAAAAGAAAAAAAAAGGGAGAGCACATAAGGAATATAATTGGAGTTCATGGTATGTGTAAATCTAAAGGTTTTTCACAGAGTATGAAAAACCAACAAAAGAGAGCATGAAACCACTATTTTGGAGGTACAAAACCATTTGACGAGAGGATATTTGAGGCTAGGAGTGAATTCGGTGAGGGATACCGGTAGGGATCATTGGTAATTCTTTATCTCGTGACGGCAGGCCATCTCTCAGGACTATCTTACCCTTGTGGCGTGAGGGAGACGCATCTGGCTTCGGTGGAGGCGGTGGCCGATCGGGTGGCGGGCCGGGTGGTGTTAATGCAGTGCGGAAGGTTCTTCGTCGTGGATCGGATGAGAGAACATTTTCGTTCCCAAACTCCTGCAACTCTTCGTTAACATCGACGCCGCTATTTCCGCTCCTCCCACCAGTGCTACTGGCTTCTCCAACCTCCTGAACCACGGGTAGGTGTGTAGACTGGGTAGCCGAGCTTGATAATTCGCCCTCAGGCGCTCGAACGGTGGTCATCACGCGGTCTCTTGGTTCTGGCTGGTTTTCAAGAGATTTTGACGACTTTGCTGCTTCCTTCTCCGCTCTGTCCATTGCCTTCTCAGCATTCGACCGGGAAACTACACCAGCACTCTCCATTACTGGCTGGTCCTGGGCGTTCTCTTGATTAAGGAGCTCTCTTTCAACTTCTTCCTTTGATTTTGTTATCATCGCGATGAAGTTGATAAACCGATCGCCATATGCCAATGGCGGTATCGGTGAGATCTGAGTCTTATTATGCGAAAGACCTTTCCAGAAGTGCTCCATCTTCTTGATCACCCCATACTATATTCATCATATTAGCAATACAAGTAAAGAGATCCCATGGTACTAGCACCACTTACATGTGTTAAACAATCAATGACGCCGAGATAATATATCTCCTCTCCAGGATCTCCATTTTCATGCGTCGACCTAAGACCGGCTTCATCCGAGTAGAAAACATGGTTTCTCCGCTCATCCAGTATTTCGTCAGGCATCCTAGCCGTGGTTTGTTCCATTGGGACGGGCTTTTCCCGCTTAATAATTTCCCGCAACTCCCTAGCCTTTCGAGCATTTTCGAGCCTTGAAGGAGTCCTCATAAGCACATTCGGCTGTTGTTCATCGCTCGCCTCTCCACCAGGTTGAAACACCTGTAACGTCTTATCTCGTAACTTCTCCTCGTTGCCCTTTTCAACGTCATGGATCCCGATTAGTAGCGAATAGTCCATGATTTTCAATCGTTGCAAGAGGGCAACATCCCTCCGCAATTGGGCGAGAAACACATTCCGCTTCATTGGTCCTAATTCAAGATGGCGGTTTCGTCGCAACCAGTTTAGATCCTTCAAAGTAGCCCTTGGATTACTCTCCAGGTCCTCTTCCCGAAAATCTCGCCCGATAGTAGATCCTTTCAGATCAAACATCTGATGGATATCTCTGTGTGGCGGGAATAGGTTGTTCATAACAACGAAATGGATCTTCCGGCCATAAGCCATCTTGACACGGTGAAGACCATAGAATTGTGAAAGCAAAGTATTCGGGTTATTTTCGATATGCTGATAGTAATCCCGTAGTATTCGGCGCAGAAGCTTATGTTCGGCGTGGTGGATTGTTTTGATGATGTACTTGTAATCGCGGGAAAAGTAGAAAAAGCTCCCACTCTTTCCGGGCGAGCCCAATTCAGATAATATATATTTACTCGTTAGCGACATCAGATAATCAGCCGGATCAAGCTGAAATTTCGCACGCAGACGACGAAATACCCATGGTGCGTAGTCTTTGAATTTGAAATCATACTTGGCAGAAGGCGTCAATTCGTTACCAGTTCTAGCCATCACCAGTCAGCATTCGCCGGGAGAGTCAAGAGGCAAAAAGAAACTTACATATCAAAGGAGAACTTATGTTTAGCCTCAAAATCGGCATCTGTTAGCTCTCGGTCCAATTTTGCATTTGTCCGTGAAACCGTAAAGCGAATACCGGTCAACATATTATACGCTGTCACATAGTTGACATGATTCTGGTCGACTTTTGTCCCGACAATAACACGGTCCTCATCCTCTTCATCTCTTTTTTTCCGCTTGCTAGCTCTTCTGTGTTTGATTGCCTCTGTCCATCGTGCAGCGTCTTCATCATGTGGAGCAGCCTCGTCGAGATGAAGATCTGATTGGATGGACCTTGGGGTCCGTCGAGCCAGGCTGAGGGATCCCCTTCGGAAACCGGATACAGAGGAAAACCTATCACTTGTTGTGAGGTTATCATCAGAGGGGCTAGGTGCAAATGTCTCTCGGACACTTTTTCTTCCTGAGGTCGGTTTTGGGACTTGGAGGGTATGTCGATGAGTTAGGCGAGGGCTACGCGGACTAGGAGGTGAGGTAGAGTGTTCGAAATCGGTTTGAAGGGTGGCAGGTGGCGAGGAATGTCGATTTATTGTCTGAGAAGCCTGTTGGGATGGAGCAAGCCCAGCACCTTCGGCTATAGGAGTCGGAAGTATAGTGGTCGGCGAAGTATGTTCCGTTGATAATCCATCGGTAGATGATCGATCACCGTTAACCACGGCCTTGGGGCTGACGGCACGAGGTGTAGCAGTATATGAGCCATTTGATAAACTAGCGCCATACGGGCCATCCACCTGAGCGTCAATCCCGTTCACCACGGAATGCCTCGCATGATCCTTATACCCTTCCGCACGATCCCTCACCGACGCCGCACCGATCGAAAGCAAGCTTCCATTCCGTGAATGAGACCTCTCGCGCCCATGTGAAGAGACAGCAGACTTGTTCGTATGAGGTAGTGACTGGAAACTCCCAGCCTTGAAATTGGTCATGAAAAAATCAGAAGAGGGATCAACGTGGCCGTTTTCGCCATTGGTTTCACTAGCCCAGACAAATGCATTACTTAGCGATGATCGATCGTGCGATTTCTGGGGTGTTTGGTTGAATATTGGTGGCGGAGAGGTGGTTCGGGGGCGGAGTTGGGTCTGGGTTTCTTGGGTGGTGGTAAGGGCGGGCATGGCTTTTGCGTTTCTCTCTTTCACCCCGGTTTTACGTTCCCGCGATAAGAAGTAGCCAGACCATTCGAGGAGATGGCAAAAGAGTCAATTGGATAAACTGGTGATGTGCCTGCCCTGCGAGAATCCTATCTCGACCGGAGCCAACCGGTCTTACAAAGCGCAGGCAGGACAAGGGTGAGGCGAGACGGCTGCCACCATAGTAAGACAAGATCAGGGTAGAACGAGAAAATAAAAAAAGGACAAATAAAGGGCAAACAGAGGAGAAAGATGATGAAGAGAGCGCCTCGTCGGGGATGCTGTTTGTTTGATTTTAGTCACAGTTCTGCTTCTCACAACTCAATGCAAGGGTGAGGTTGACAGTCAGGCCCAAACAGGCTCGAAAGCTACGGTGCCAAGCCTGCCAAGCCAGTAACCAGCGCACTAGTCCTGTTCTCTAGCCACATTCTCGTGCTGCTAATTATAAAATGGAACCATTTCATTTCCCACGGTCACTTCTCCCCCTTGAACTTAGAAACATATTCACGCTGTGGGATGATCGTGAGAAGTATTGCTTATTGACGAGGATTAGCAGCCATTGGGTTGTCATGGAAGAAGTAAGAAAAAATAAAACGAGAATGCAACGGTTATAGACACCAAGATCGGAAACAGACTGATCTCGATCTTTAATGTCTGCACAGCCCCCGAACTGTGGCTTGGTATCTGAGTTGTGTACATGCATAAAGGGGCATGGAACGGAACATTATTATCCCAGCCAACCTACTCCAAGGAACTTGTATATTTCGCATCAAAGGCGCATCTTCTGCTCGCAAGGATGGATCCAGCAATGTACAGGAAAGGAGCTTTTCTTTTAAACATTTTTAGAGTTTCATTTCCTTAAACGGAGCCAACAAAGAGGATCCCCTGGCTTCCATCCGGTCCCAGCCTAGTAGACATACTCACGACTCGAAAACATAAAGCCATATTCCTAATAGAAACAAAAGAAAAACATAATATGAGAAAGAGTAGAAAAGACGGAAAGGAGACAAGCAAAAAACACTAATTTCACAACCAATCCATTCCTTAATCCTGCCTCGACGCCGTTTCATTTCCCATTGACACACTCAAAAAGAAGCAGACTCGGGTCTGTAAAAGAGTCGATGCGGTCGTGTCGTGAGGGCCCAAGGTAAAACAAAAAGAGATACAGACACCCAAAGGAGCCAACACCATAAGAGAACAAAAAAAAAAAAAAAAACCAATTAACCAAAAGACAGGCGCTCAATCACGCTCATGCTTCTGACTTCTTAGGCGCTGTCGTTTTCTTCTCTGTGCCTCTCTTCTTGGGAGTTGCCCTCTTCGTCGTTGTAGCTGCTGGTTTGGCAGGAGTCTTGGTTACACGTCCCGATTTTGTTTTGCTGAGGACCTTGGGAACATCGACAATTGCAGGAGCCTGCGGTGAAGGGGTTAGGCACATGTAGGCAAGATTAACAGTAAAGCTAAAGAGAAAGGGAACATACAGGAGCAGGAGCCTTGCGCTGCTTGGAAACATTTGCCTTGGTTTTTGCGGCAGTAGTCTTCTTGGGGCCGGCTTTCTTGGTGGTGGTAGCTTTCTCGGGTTTCTCTGCCTTTTCGGCAGCCTTCTTGGTAGTAGTCTTCTTGGTAGCTGGTTTGGCAGCAGCAGCCGTGAGTTTCTATATGGGAATGAGTCAACAGGCTGTTTAGATGGAGGGAGCAGCGGCGGGCGTTCAAGACTAGACGCGTACCTTTGCAGCGGGTTTAGCAGCTGGCTTGGCAGCTTCCTTCTTAGCAAGCTTCACGGGACCAGAGGGACCTAAGACGAAAAGACGCGTCAGCAAGGTTGTTCGGGTTCGAACAGGTCGATCGGGCGACGGCAATGGGAGTAGCGTGAGGGCAATGCATTGAAATGGCATAGGCTGGAGTGGCGGGAGGCGTAACCGGCGACATACCCTTTGGCTGCAAGAACTCGCCCTTCTCCACACCAGCCTTCAAGGCGCGGTTGAACTGGGTATCAAAAGCGCCCTGGGACGCGTAGTTGATATTGTTATTGCTGCGCACGTATTTCTTGAGTGCTTGACGACTGTAGATCAACAGAGAAAAGGGAGGGAAAAAAGATATTAGCCTTGTATGCTCTTGATGGTGAAACATGGGGATGTTGGGTTGACACGTCATGGTCGGGATCGAGGGCCAGCGAAGCGACTGTAGCGACAACGCGGTGAGGAACAACAACAAAAAAAAAGTGTGAGACATACCTGCTTCCAGTGCGGTCCTTAAGCTGTAGAGAGTCAGGTTAGTAAGAGATGAGCAAAAGAAAATAACGCGACATTGAGATGGTGATGGTGGCAGCTTGGTGTAGTTGATGCGAGAGCCGGACCAATCCGGCGATGATCGAAGCGACACAACAGGCGCGAAGCTGATCTACTCACATTGATGATAGCATCCTTGATCATATCTATATCAAAAGAATCAGCAAGGGCACGCGATCAAGAATCCGACGACTGGGAGTAGGAATTGTGTGGTTGTGGTGGAAGATCAGTGGGAAAAAGAGGGCGATGGAGCGAGTGTAACTGACCTTTGTAGGAAGCATGAGTGGCGGTCTTGGGGGCAGAAGAGGCTGCAACTTTCTTTGGAGGCATGATGGCGAATTGATTTTGGCGAATTATTGAAGAAGGTTGATGAGAGACTGGAGTAGAGGTCAAAGACGAGATAGAATGGCGATGAATGTTGTGGGATGTTTGTTGTTGATTGATTGTTTGTTGGATAAGAAGAAGAAGCAGGTTGGCGAAGGGAAAGGGTTGGGCTGAGCGGCGGCAGCGGGGCAAGGGGGGCGCTCTTTATAGGAACGGCGGCGCGACCACAAGATCAACCACCCGTCGCTCTCTCTCTCTCTCTCTCTTCTCTCTCACACACACGGACCCCCCCGTGCATTCGCCTATTTTAACTAGACGGCTTTTTTATTTTATTACCATCTTTTCGTTTTTTTATTTTTTCGGTCGCAAAATTATAGCGCGTTGTTGATCGATTACCAGACAGTTTTTGATCTACTGTGTCCCTCTCTAAGCGAAGATCCCTTTCCCTACACTTCTTTTCGCACGCGATGGTCACCTGCCATCACTTTCTTCTTGACTCGTCAAAGAGTCTTGGGGAGCAGTTTTAGTTATATAGCCATAGCCCCCATTAGCATAGCTCGGAGGTGTGCTTTGCGGCCATTTATAAACGGGCCATCTTATGCCCTTTTTGATCGTCGATTGATTGTAAGCTGATGATGAAGAGCACTTTCATCAGTTGAAGAAGCAGTTCAGATCAACAAGCGCAACTCGATCCATCCCAGTTGGTATATGCATACAATTCCATGTCTATGTTTTTCCTTTCCTATTTCAAGACACAATGGTAAATCCGAACAATAGCTATTAATTCTTCTACAATTGTTTGTGCAGCTGTTGTGTTATCGTCGCGTCGAACCGAGAGCGGTCGCGACCAGTTCCAGTGATGGTTTGGTTTCACTGGTGGTAATTTTCTGGAATGTGTGATTTTCTGAATGCAATAGATTTGATTTAATCTAATGATTACTCCAGCTTTCATTCCTCGTTCATTGGTAGTTAACTGGATCGCTACATTCTAAGTCAAGACGAGCTCACAAGCTCCAGTCAACAACAGGCAGCTCTGGTGGGCTGGATCAAGTGAGGATAGCTCCCGGAATGTCTTGGCTGGCATCATCGCCCTCATCATCGCCAGTTTCCTCGAGATCGATCTTCTTCCCCCAAAAAAAATAAAAAAAGAACTTCAAGAAATCCCACGCCAAGACGAATCTCAAATCCTCATCCGCCCTTGATCCTCGGGACAACTCGAAAACATCCATCTCTTTCTATCACATATATGTTCCTACATCCGCTCAAGAGCTTTCCTGACATCAAACTAATCCCGTTTGGTTGCCCTGGTCCACTGTATCGCCGTTTCTTGTCACCTGGCGCTGGCTTGAAGCTGGTGATCCCTGGGTCGAGGAGTCTGAGTTTCCAATCGGCTGTTGAAGTGAATTTCGCCCTCTCGCTGATTGGGCTCACTACTAACTAGGCCCTAAAGCTTTCGGGGGAGGAAGTTTGGGTCCCTAGGTTCCCCCTGAAGGCATTGAGGCTTATGAAGACTTTCCAAAACCCCTGTGGCCATCAAAATGATGGGCTCAGCCCTTCTGCCTTTTGTCTCCTCCTACGAATGTCCTTTGCTCAGTCCAAATCCAAATCCATCATCTCATCGCGTTCGCCTTGAGCAATCGAGGGGTAAAAGGGTGACGGGGGATATCCCCATCACGTGCCACTGCCAGTTGTTGCCTAGACAGACGTCTCTCTCATCGCCACAAAATATCTATCTTCAGCCTTTGCCTTCGCCCCTAAGTGCCCTTTTTTTTGTAATCTAGGACGATGCAGCGCGAAATTCAGTCGGCGATCAGAGCCGCCTTCGGTGAATTTCAAAACTCCTTTCTAGGCCAGCAGTTCCGCATCATTCATGAAGAATTCCACAATAATCGTGAGGAATTCCGCAGCATTCATGAAGAATTCCACAACAATCGTGAAGAATTCCGCAGCATTCATGAAGAATTCCGTAGCGTTCATGAGGAACTCAGCAACCGTAGCGAAGAATTTCAGAAAATTGACCAGCGGTTCGCCGCGTTGGAGCAGAGAATAGACTTCATGGAAGCATTCAACCGGAATTCCAAAATCATGTACCTCAACCAAAATATCCATTTCATACCAGTATACGATCAAGATACTCGGCAAGCTGCCCCAAGGCCTGAAAGCTTTCCCTCCACAGCGCTAGTGCTCTGCAACCTGAGAGAAAAGAAGCACTGTACGTTCGTCGGCTGTTATCCTCTTTATGCCAAAGCAACTATAAACATACTAATAGTACTACAGGGAAGAATCTATATACCCTGATCAGATATTATCACCTCGAAAATGATGTCATACAAGTTAATCAACCTCCTGATTTTTATAATTCAAGCCCGAGCGCAGAATCAGACTCCGGCTCTAAACCTCAATCCACAGAACACCAACTGAAAACTGCCATCGAATCCAACCCATGGTTTGCGGTAACCATCCTGGGATCACACCTTGGCGTGGATTGCAACGCCCTTCATGAACGTATGATCCAGATTGAGTTCCAACAACTAAAGGGCATGAAAGCCAAACGGCCTGCCGAAGACAAAGAGAGTATCCGGAAACTTGCCATGAGAGGCCTCGAGGAGAGCCCGGAGGCGGCACAAGCTGATCCCGAGTTTGAATCCCCGGAGGGTAAATGTACCGTGTTAGGATGGGAAGCAGACACCGAGAAATTCAACAACCTCTCAATGAATAAGAGAATCCGCGAGGCACACCTTACTTCAACCTCTCCGCGAAGTGGTAAAGACAAAACACCGCCTTCCAAGACTAAACCTAAATCGAACAGTTCGTCCGGCTCAGGAAGCCATACCAGTGAAGTGCCAACAGAAAAAATACCGTCCTCAGACATAGAGGTCCACCGGAAGGCAGTATCACCGAAAGGAGATACATAGTTTTTTTAACCATTTTGAAAACAATCTCTGGTGCTTCACCGCTCCTTGAATGCCATCATAGCCCTCAACTCTATCAGGTGCAGCTATTTGCTACACCCTCTTGAAGTGACTTATCTTAGAGGTTAGGAGTTGTCCTTGCAGGTCATGCAGTTTTTGCAGGAGGGAAATGTTTCCATCCAGACCTCCTTCAATCACTGGGTCCTTGGGGACACACCAATTATGCCCTATCCGTTTCGCTTGTTTTACAATGCGATGAAAAATTGGTATATGATATCAGAATTAGGAGGAAATGGTGGCTCGAAATTGCAGCGCACGACAGCTTTTGATAGAGACACTGTTACGATTCGAGTTAACAACCTCCTAAGGAGAAAAAATCCTATCTCACGCCAAAAGGCACAAGGTTAGGGAGGCTTGCTTCCAGCTACTAGATCGAATTATGCCGCCGGCTACACACACACACACACACACATATATATATATATATATATATACGTTGAGAAATGAGACCACCCACAGTGGTCGATAACCCTTTTTTCCAAGCAACGGAATCCTTTCCTCTATCAGTGATTTCCAATAAAATCATCGGCTTCATTCATACATATGTACTCCGCATCGTACACCGCCAAAGAGGAACTCCATATTCAAGAAAAAATAATAGAGACAAGCCAAGTCGGGAGGTAAGCTGATATCCTACGACGTCCCTTTCGGTCTCGACCTCGCATCCCTCTTGGCCTTTGCTTCCTCTTTCTTCTTCTTCTTCGCCGCCTCTAACTTCTCCTCATGCTTCCTCTTCAGCGTCGCCTTCTCCTCCGCCGACTTCGCAACGGGCTTGAAAAATCCCTCTAATCGCGCTTGCTGCGCCGTCTTCAAATTCTTCTCCAATCTTGCCGCACCACTACGTACGCGATCTTCACTAAACCCTTTCCCTTCAACGAGGAATTTAACCAGCCCTTCTACGTCAGGAGCTTCCCATTTGAAGTCGCATTCCGGGTGGTCTGCCGGGCGCACATCAGGCTCGAAGAAGAGATCGCGCGCTTGTTTGTACGGCCAGTCTTCGGGGATAGTGTATTTATTTTTAGGATCGTTTTCGATGGCTTCGACTACTTTTTCGAGGGAGTGGTGGTCGCGGATCATTTTGAGGGCAGTGTTGGGGCCGACTTTGGGGATTGGGTCGAGATAGTCGCAGCCTAGGAGTATGCATAGATCGACAAACTGTGCGAGATTTAGCAAAAGAAAACAATCCATAAGAATATATAAATGTCAAAAAAAAAAACCAGTACCTGTTTCTTATCCATCCCCAGTCCCTCAAGAACCCGCTCTAAATGTATTTCCTGAATAGGCTCCTTCCTCTGCTCACTAAACGTAAGATGTCTTAACAAAATCGGTGAATCAAAACACAACGTATCCATATCCTCCGACGCAGCCGCATACACTTTTCCCGCCCTAGCCAACACCGCACACTGCGCCTCCGCCTCGGTCGGCGCATTTATAAACGGTATCCCCATCAACTTCAACAACTTCTTACACTCCTCATTATGCTCCCTCGTCACTCTGACCGTTCGTCTCGAGAATTTCTCCACATCCTCCGCCGTCCCCGTTTCTTTAGCTTCCTCGTGTTGTTCGGCAGCTTCCTGTTTGCGCGCAATGCGTTTGGCCAGTTCACCGGATTTGAGCTTGGGAGGAGCGCCGTCGAAGACGTAGAGAGGTTTTATCCCGTTGTCTACCATACGGAGGGTGCGGTAGAAGAAGCCCATTAGGTGGGATGTTGTTTCGCCGGATTCGTTCATGAGTTGTTGGCCGTCGGAGCGGACGGCGATGAGGAAACTGTATATGCTCATGGAGCTGGATTGGGAGAGAGAGAAGGGGAGGGAATTGGGTTAGAAATGGACGTTGTGTGTGTATGTGTGAAAAAATGGGGAGAGCCCCGGGGGGGGGAGCATACGCATCCTATCGATCGAGGACAAAGTGATTTTTGGTTAACTGGGATCGGTTGGGGAGGAGGGAATCAATGGAGGGGATACGTACTATGGCTACTTTTCGACCAAAATGGTTCTTGATCTCGCCAACTTTGATGGCGTCGGGCGCATTTTCAGATATTATCTGATATAAATCTATAGACGGTCATTTTATAAGTCTGGGAGGGAGCCCACGAATGAGTGAGAACGTACGCTTTATACCCATGGCTAAGGCAGTAGGTATATTTTATTCCAGAAGCTAATTTCTCAAATCACCTAGATGCTGCAGATAACAAGAAACAAGAAAGCTATTCTCCAAAATAGCCAATACTCGATGTGGTGAATATTGTGAGCAACTTCGAGCTTCCCGATGACGCGAAGGCGCGTTGAGAGCGCGATTCAATTTGGCCAAATCGGGATTAGCGTGGCTTTCTCATTTGTATCTCCAAAGAGAGAGGGAAGAGGGAACAAGAGAACAGAAGAGCTCAGAATGGAAAAGCAAGTCTGCAATCAAGCTTCAGTGGCCTTTGCATCTTTGGTTCCACCCGTTAAACGATAACTATCTAGGTGGCACAGCGCAGTGCTATCTACAGTCTAATGTCATAGAAACGTCCTTTCCGACAGGGCGTGGCGGCCAAGAATGTTCAACGCCCTTGTTCCATTTGGACTTCTGATCCGTCTGGCAGATCATATCGAGTCATGCTCTTATTGAGTTCACTAGGTGTATGCACTGCAAGCCCCCAAAGTTTCAGTCCTTCGGCTTTCGTGACTTGGTTAGCTCGATGCTGGGGAAATGAAAATGTGCCGAGGATCATCAACTCCAGCGACTCCTCACGGGCTCCTTCGTACCTCATATTCATTCAATTAATTGGACATCCTTTCGGATGTCTGAATACACTATACTCAATAATAAAGGACCCTGAGGGACAGTATTTGCCGCTATTCACCAACCCCAATGGGTTCTGCTCCTGAACAACCACCTGGGCCGATGCCCACACGCCTGAGACAGATAGCACTTGTTGCCCACGATCTTGGTCGGGCGGAGTATTTGCTGGTATGTGAACTGAACGTCCGTTGTTGTCAATGTCTAGGTAGCTTGCTTATTTGCAAAAGACCTCCGTCCTCGAAACAGAGGTAATTTTCATTGACCCCGGAGTAGCCAAATGGGGTCTACGGAACATCCTGGGTAAGCAGTGAACTCGCAAGCGAAAATACAATTGCAAATCCATAGCAAGAACCGTGTATATGGCGTTCAGCGCTAAATTAAGCCGCCAGTTGCTATCGGCGGTGATGTGATCGAGGTAAGATTTCAAAGGACTATGCTAAGCTCAACACTCTGAGGCCATGGCAGGTCGTTTCGCCAACTAGGCCGGGCACTACTGCCGGCAGGCTTCTGACCAAACGCGGAGACGGCGGTTACATGATCATTATGCAAACCCTCGACGCAAAGCGACGGCGTGCGTTCATCGAGTCAAATGACCTTTCTAAAGTCATTTTCAGCCATGAATTACCCAGTAGCGTCTGCATTCAGTATCATCCCAAGGGCATGAAAGGTCAGGGCCACCCAGCTTACATGGAACGGGAACCCCGTTTTGCTACAAAAAGGACAGGTAGCTGACCCTGCTGGCGGAGAAGGTGGTATGATACCTGAACTTGACTCTCACGATGTAACGCCCGAAAATCCGGAGCCACTAGCATCTCAATTCTCGCCGTGGCATGCGTGCGGCTCAGACTATCCTTCATACTCCGCGGGAATGAAACGCTGCTCCCATCTTCGTCTACTCGGGGCTGTTTGCCGGCTCCAACGTGGAGACTCAGATACAGAAGCTGCGCTGCGTCAGTGGGAAGAAGTATTCGGCGTTCCGCGGACTCGGGACTATTTGCAGTTCACCAATGCGCAGATGAGCTTCGTTGGAGGTGAAGAAGCAGCGAACGATGGGTTAGTATCCGTCACTATCGCGGTTCAGGGTAAGGAGAGGTTAGATCGCATGTTCTCTACAGCGCGATCCTTGGGATTGCCACGAGGAGATGCCTGGATAGATATGCTCGGCTTAAGATGGCATCTTGTCTGTTTAAAGGATGCGAATGCCATGAAATTGTAATAATCTGATGGGATAGGTCACGATGACCCAGTGAAAACCCCAAACCACCACCACCAAAGACGCCCCTAACGAGAAAGCCCGTGAGGCTTTAGCTGTCTTACAGGATTCCAACGGTGCTAAATTCCACAACGGGGAGCTAAACCTCCAGGAAAACAAGAGAAAGAAAGGCTAACTGACACCCTTCGAGTGTGCCATGCGTCCGTACACACAACTACATTCTATATTATCCTCAAATGGTTGAACTTGACCCTGGAAACCAAACTATTCAGCAGTCGCTGAAGGCAAGCCTTGCTTCCAAGAGAAGCGAAAGGGTTGTGCTCAGATAATAGATGGCTTACCCACATTTGAAGCATACCGGTTTAAGGCCGGTGTCCAGGCCATTCGAGAGCGGACTGCACCATCCCAAGCATTCGCGGAAAAATATCGCAATATTGTGCAGCCAGGTATCCTAGGGCAGCTGGACTGCTTTCCTATTGAAGCAAAGGTAATATCTTCTTTGCCAGCTATCCCAGCGGAGAGGATGCAAGGTAGTGGTTTGAATCGAGAGCTGAGTGTAAACTGTGTTCTATCCTTCTAGAGAACTCAATTCCTCCGAAGCAGCGAGCCGGGGACCAAAGAGTTCTCGATGCGTCTTGTCGAAATAATTGCAACAACAACCCATTCCATCGCTGCAGAAATATACACCGACCATCACATCAGGGCTGAGAGCTTTGTTCGCAATACTAGCCCGGGCAAGGTTCCGGACCTTGCTATTACTACCTTTGTCACCGTATACCAATATCCGCGTGGTACAGCGGACGTTGTTGGTTACTGGGCTGAGTGGCAGCTATTTGGTGGCGTCGTGATGATTGATCATGGGCCGAGCGACGATGTTCAGGCGGTTAGTTCAAAATTAGTAACTAATTCCGCTACTTTAAGTGTTTTTCACTTGACCCGCTAATTTTACGGTTTGTTGCAGTGCAACGGAATTTTGATCCATCCCAATGTCCACGGTGATTTGTTTCAGCTGGTAGATTCGCAGCTGGAAGCATTCTCACGCCTGGGAAGTCTACAACTTGACATAGAGCAGCTTTTGCCCCTTCAACAGCACGGTGACGGTCTCGCGATAAAGTATGCGGACTCATTCTCCTACCACATCTATCGGGATAGAGGGCTCCGCCTCTCCCAAATTGGTGTCCTGGCTCTACGAGGCTAGAGGATGACCCTGAACTTCTGGCGGCATTTAACGAATTCAGAAGGAAATACCTCAAGTAGTTTCTGCACTATGAGAACATGAAACCACCATGAACCTTTGATTTTTTATCCACAGAAACCCATGACTATATGCCACTGCTACAAGTGTCTTCAGTTTTGTATTGCTGTATCGGGAGTTGTTGATAGGTTTGTTTGGTAATGTAGTTAAGTAGCTGGTGACGCGAGCTACAAAATTGTTGTTTCTATAATGGCTTTATTCAATGGACCGCCGTTCTCCCGGCTCGAGAGCTTGGGACCTTGCCGTGATTATTCATGCGATATTGCGGATCAACATCTGACTGCATACGAAGAAGCACTCGGTACGGGAGTTCTGTGCTTATGGGGGACCATTCCAAGAGTTTGTTAAAAGCTTGAGCTGATCTCGGCGAAGGCCGACGTCAATTAGTGTTACCGGCGTATTACATCCGATACCTGCAGGGCCCTAAGTAATCCATTACTGGCTAAATCATAAGAGCAATCAAAGCGTAAAGGAGTATGTGCACCTGCAGGAAGTTATGGTTTTCGGTGGGAGACCGGCCGTGGCTCTAAGCCCTGCCGACTATCCCGATGATGTAATAGAATACCTCGTTATTACGCCGCAGTATTCAGAATTACCCGAAAGATACGGCGCCAGTTCCGCGGCTGCTGCGACCTTCAAAGCTACTCCCGACTGGCGGAAAATCCAGAGACGGTCTGCTCTTCGGGATCACGCCGCCCACGTGGAGGGATTTGTCTGCATATAACTAATTGGCTGCTGGCTTGAAAACTCGTTTTGATATTTTATATTTGAAGAGAAAGTATTGAAAGAAAGAAGAATCTCCGCCTCGTAAGCAATCCTATTCATTCCAAATACACGTCTAGCTAACGATTTCCTTTTTTTATTCTAGCTCCCTCCTCCATTCTCTCACACCTTATTCCCAATGAATACTTTTGCTTTAAGACATTCTGCGCGGGGCGCTTTCACAGCATTCAAAGCCACTTCAGCCAGCCTCGCCAAGCGTTGTGCCTCGTCTTCCGCTGCTAGATTTGATTGGCAAGACCCGCTGAATGCAGCGAATCTATATACGCCAGAGGAATTGGCCATTGCGGAAACAGCGAGGCAGTATTGCCAGGAACGCCTAATGCCAAGAGTGCTAGGTAGGTGCAGCCGTATAGGTTGCGCAGTTGGGACATGGATGACTGCTAATGCACCGGGAATATAATAGAGGCGTATCGGAACGAGAACTATGACAAGACTATGCTCCAGGAGATGGGAGAGTTGGGTCTACTGGGAGCTACAATCGAAGGGTATGGCTGCGCCGGAGTTAGCACTGTTGCCTCCGGGCTAATCACCAAGGAAGTGGAACGCGTCGACTCTGGTTTTCGATCTGGCATGTCCGTGCAGAGTTCCCTGGCGATGACAGGCATTCATGAATTCGGCACCAAAGAGCAAAAGGAGAAATTTCTCCCCGGCCTTGCAAAGGGGAAGCTGATGGGCTGCTTCGCACTTACTGAGCCCAATCACGGATCTGATCCTGGATCAATGGAAACTGTCGCAAAACCTCACCCGTCCAAGAAAGGTTACTACTCCCTCAGCGGCACAAAGACGTGGATCACCAATTCACCAATCGCCGACGTCCTTCTTGTCTGGGCCAAGTTAGAATCCACGGGCAAAATCAAAGGTTTCATCATCCAGCGCGACCAATGCCCTGCCGGCACGCTAGAAACGCCTGCTATCAAAAATAAAACCGCACTCCGGGCTTCGATCACCGGTATGATCCAGCTTGACGACTGCCCCGTCCCAGAGGAGAACATGCTCCCCGACGTCGAGGGCCTCGTTGGACCATTTACGTGTCTCAATAGCGCTAGATTGGGAATCGCTTTTGGCACAATGGGTGCGTTGGAAGATTGTATTGACCGCGCACGAACTTATGCCCTTGAGCGGAAGCAGTTCAAGGGTAATCCGCTGGCCAAGTACCAGCTCATACAGAAGAAACTTGCCGATGCGGCTACGGATGCGGCCTATGGCACTTTGGCGGCAGTGCAGGTTGCAAGGCTGAAGGATGAAGGCAAGTGTACGCCAGAGATGATTTCGATGATTAAGCGGCAAAACTGCGACAGGGCTCTTGTGGGTGCTAGAGTGTAAGCCTTTTCTTTTCTTTTTTTCTTTCTTTTTCCTATTCTTAATAGGGTAAAGCTAACCGGTGTGTGTTTTTGATTCTATACTTAGGCTACAAGAGGTCTTTGGCGGTAACGCTGCAAGTGATGAGTACCATATTGGGCGGCATGTTGCCAATCTATTTGTGGCCCAGACATACGAAGGACAAAGCGATATCCACAGTAAGAGCGATTCCAACATATTTTCGAGGCGCTCCTTTTATAAGGTTTAGTTTGCTGATAATCATCGTGTCTAGGTTTGATTCTTGGAAGAGCAATCACCGGTGTCCAAGCATTCTGTTAGGCTAGATCTAGACTCGTGTTTCCCTAGTCAGGGCGCCCTATGTATAAAATCCAGTTTAGACTTTTGGATTGATATTTATTTTTGTCTCAATCTAAGTAACTATGGCCGTGGGTTCAATATCGAGTGAAGCCCGCACCAAGAATAGCCAGGCGCTTAGCAAGCTGGTCAAATCAGAAGTCAAAGCGAGTGAAAAGCGCTTGCTGTAGGCTAAATTTAGAATGACGCTAGTCTGAAATGCAATACCAGCGTTTCAAAGCAGATACAATTTAATACACGCAGGCTGTCGTAACTTCCGTAGCAAATAATCCAAATGGTGAAAGGAGAAAGACATCACCTCGCCTGACGTATCTGTAGCGTATCGGTACGTACTTATCTTATCAGGGCTGCTTAGTCAAAGTGTGGCGATGTCGACGGCGCTTGTTCGGATCGACGTTTCTCCAGCCAAAAAGGAGCTTAGTTTACCGCTAGTAAATGTAATTACAGAAATACCCGGCGATGGGCGTGGGCTGAGTCAGCGGTAATACAAGGCTGATACGGGGATAATTCTTTTCTTTTCTTTCGCTCTCCACCACCAACTTCCCCCCTTCCCTTTCCCGCTCTCCTTCTCCCAGCAAAATCTCGCTCTGATTCACTCCCAACCCAACTGACTTAACTGCCACTTCTTCGTCTTCTTCTTCTCAACTCATATCTTCCTCCCTCTCCCATCACTCCCGCTGGTATGTCTATTTAATTCTCCCTCCCACCCTCTGTTCTTCCTCATCAACCTCCTTGGCTCATCTGGCTAACCTATACTCTCCCGAAGACTCTTCTCCCAACCTGAAACACGGCCACAATACTACCCTCCTCAAGATCTCCTCTACATCCCTCTCTCACAACTCCCTCTCTTCTTCATACACACATCCTTCCAAATGGCTCTCAAGCGAATCAACAAGGAACTCTCAGATCTCGGGCGGTGAGTGCCATTTTCTTTATTTTTTCGTTGGGTTGTGTCTTGGGCTGAATACCAACCCCACCTGCGGGGCATAACAACACCAGCCGCCCTTGACCACCACCACAACAACAACAGGCCCGACTACATCAAAACAGCCAGATGTACTATTGCAAGGCAAGAAAAGCTGATTGATATTACAGTGACCCTCCCTCCTCATGCTCCGCAGGCCCGGTTGGAGATGATTTGGTACGTTCCCTTCTTAAACAGCCCGTCGCTGTGTCGCGTGTCGAATGTGTTTCAGCATATGGCATACGATCCGAGCCGACCCGGGAGATCAATCGAGGCTAATTGCTCCTTTTAGTTTCACTGGCAAGCTACTATCATGGGACCCGTGAGTTTATCCCCTCGCCAAAAAATTTGCGCTGCGGCGCATTTTGGGCTCTTATCTTACTCTGTACCTCGTTCAATGTGCCCCATCGAAGCTGACAGCTTTCTTTCTCAATAGGGTGATAGCCCATACTCCGGAGGTGTCTTTTTCCTAGCTATTCATTTCCCTACCGATTATCCTTTCAAGCCACCAAAGGTCAACTTCACTACCCGCATCTACCACCCTAACATCAACTCGAACGGAAGCATCTGTCTTGACATTCTGAGAGATCAATGGAGTCCGGCTCTCACCATCTCCAAAGGTACGGCTTGTTGGTTTACGGGTCCGTTGTGTTCTTACCTATTGACAATCTTGAGTAGTTCTATTGTCTATCTGCTCCATGCTCACTGATCCTAATCCTGACGATCCGCTGGTTCCTGAAATTGCCCATGTTTACAAAACCGACCGTCCTAGATACGAAGCTACAGCTCGTGAGTGGACAAGAAAGTACGCGATTTGATAAGTAAAGGTGATGGTGGAGGGGGACGAGCTAGCATAACAGCATGACTACCCTATAACGGCATGTGGTGCATTTTCCTGGGTTTGGTAACTAATGCGACGGGTGTATGACTTTGGTGGTGGTGTTTTTGTGTTGCTGGCCAAAACTGCCTTTTTGGTTTTCACCGGCGAGCTCATTTTAGATCCGTCCATTCTCCGTATCTTTTTCCTTTTATTAACGAAATCAATGTGACGAGCATTTTATGTTATGTATGCAGACCATTACCACCATGCACTCTCTCGCGAGGTTTTTTTTTTTGACAAACCAAGTTTTTGCTCCACTGTTATACGTTTTTCTCTCGTTCTCGCCATATCTTTTTTGCCTACTTTTTGACGGCATTGCTTGGAGACACCCCTCGGTGCGACCTAGACCTCTTCCCACCTACGTAGGCATCAAGCCCGTAGGTAGAGATATCCAGAGGGGTTTCCTTGTTTCATTTCCTTAGTCTCCTTGTATGGGGTGGCATCATTTTATTTTTCTCTATTGCTATGATACATACAGACGTTTGTTTTGCCCTATTTCATATTTTTTTCCCCCTCTCGTGGTCGTGTGTGGGCCCCGTTTTTCGTGCTGGCATGTTTGCAGGTAGGCTGGTTTAGTTAGATGAAAGATCAGAATGAAGGTGACGTGAACATCAATGGGCAGTTAGTTAGTTCACTGGAATTGCTTGCATTTTGATAGAGATACAAAGGGGATTAAAATTGTTCTTTTGATGGAAGGAAAAAAGGGAGAAATCTTAGGTAGATTATTATTGTCTTTATATTATTGACCAATCTAAATATAGTTTTAAAAAAGAAGGGAAAATTATCTAGGTAAGTATAACTAAGTTAAATAGTTCCTTTGGAACAGGAGAAGTAGAAGAAGAGTGAAGATAGGATGAAAAAGGCAAAAAAAGAAGGGGAAAAAGAAAACTCCTAGGAATAAAAACAGATGGTTACCCTAACCAGCGCCTACAAAAGTTAACAGAGCATATATATATATGGAAGACGAAATCAATTAGAAAAAAGAAAGAAAAGACAATTTTCGCCCCCTCTTTCTCCTCACATAGTAGAAAACACTCCAGTCCAGTCCAGCCCGGTCCAGTCTATTCTATTCTCACAGAACTCCACAACGTAGGCATATAGATAGTTTTACCCAGCTCTCAACCTATCTATCTCTTACTCCTCCCACTTCTCCTCGATGTCGTAGAATATGCCGCATTACTCCCCACCTGACTAACACTATCACTCGGCAACACGGGCTCGTCGAATTTGCTCCCACTCCTCAAACTATTCATGCTGACCACGGAGCCCCGGCGCGATGCGGAGCCTGAGCGTCTTCGCGACGATGTTGTCGAATGGGGAGCGTGCGAGGATCCCTTGCGTGAGACGTGGCTTGCGCCGTCGGGAAGAATGGTGGGCAGGGTGACGTGTGAGTCGACGTCGACGTCTTCGAGAAAGATGGTGCTTGTGCCGTTGATGCTGGCGGGGAGGGGGATGTGTCTTGCTGTGGAGCTGGCGTGGGAATGATGACTACGTTTGCTGCGGGAGGTGGTGGAGGTGGAGATTGTGGTTACGGAGCCGCTGGGGAGGGGGATGTTGCGGGCGGAGTGGGTGGCGGAGTAGACTGAGGCGGTGGGTGTACGGGAGGAAGGTTTGTCGTAGATGTCGTTGATTGTGATTATGGAACGGGAGGAGTGGGAGTGGTGCGAAGATGGTGGAGGGCGGGACGAGTGGCTTGACTTTGGTGGTTTGGCGGTTGAAGAAGAGACTACACTGCTGTGGCCGGAGTAGCTGCTTCGTCGGTCTTCGTCGAATCGTCGCCGAGGACGCTCGGTGAAGCTGCTGATGAATGTGCTGGGGTTTTTGTTGTAATAGGATAGTTCGGTTGCCCGGTCGTCGTAGTCTGCCGGAATGCCCTCGATAGCGCGGACCGGCATGTCAACGTTGGACCCTGCACTGTAAACTATGCTGCCAGTTGAGGTGCGGCGAACATCATGGGGAGGAGAAGGAACTTGGCTCTGGTTACCTCCGGCCAGGCTGGCAGCCTTGCTGAGGAGCTGAGTGCATTGCTCGAGTCCTTCGAAGATTGTGCTTGCGCGGGGGTTTTTGGAATACGTAGTCCGAGCGTATACTGACATTCCATCATCCATAGACATTGCTCGCTGTGGCGGTGCTTCAAGGGCCCTGTATTCTGTCGGGGCCTTTTCATTCGAGTAAGCGAGCGGTTCCTCGGTGTACTGCGGTGGAGCACTCTCTGACTGTGATGATTGCGATTCTCCCTTGACCATAGCATATGCGATTGCAGCCCCGGCCGCTGCACCGAGGAGTGTACCCACGACGGCTTTGGCGCCGCTCAAGTTATCGGCAGGCTTCGTCATGGTTGTTGGACCTGAGGTCTGAGTTGGTTGCTGCATCACTTGCTGCATTGATGGCTGATAAGTTGATTTAGGCGACTGCTGAAACGATGTTTGCCTAGAAGTCGAAACGGTCGATCTTGGTTTGGGTTCTATAGCCGGCATAGTCCTCGCAGCGCTGACAGAACTCTTTTGGGCGACGGATCCTACCTCTGATTTGGGAACGCGGCTCTTGGTCGACACTGTCCTGGAAACATACGAACCATTTTCGACGACTGTCAATGCTCTATCATTCTCCTTGGAGTCAGGACACCGGTTCACAGCCTCGATACTGTTCCCATCGAAATCGATAACTGCAGCACTGTAGTAACCCTGTTCCGCATCTCGAAGACATGGCTCCCCGTGAATTTTTCCTCCAGCTTTGAGAGCAGCAATGAAGAAAGCGCCGACAGCTTCCTGAGAAGGAGCTGGAAACGCAATGTGCGCAGCACCAGCAGGTACACTATACAACACCCTTGTTAAAAAAAATAAAAAATAAAAATAAAAGAAATTGACTGAGCATTGACTGACTCACCCTGGTCTTTCCTCAGCTATCCAAAAGTCAGCTGGCTTTCCGGGCTCTGCACCGAATCCGATACTGTTTTCATGCCGACCGATAAATCGATATCCTAGAGGTTGCAGACAGGAAAGGAAAAAGGAGGTTGATTGAGGTAGGTTCGAGACGGTAAGGGTAAGATGTGAAACAGGCATGGTGATAATCTGTTGTACACTGTTCGAAATAAAAAGAAAAAGAAGAAATACGAAGGGTTTAAGAGGCGTAAATATTTCGGTTGAATTGTGCCTTTGTTGTACCTATCTAGCAGAGGAGGAAAGAGGCGTAGACAGATATATGGTTTTTTCGAAGCACAACGGTAGCACAAGGGAACTTGACAAACGGTCAAATCAAGCTCTCCATCAAAGTAGATTGTAAAACAAGTAGGCAAACAATTCGAGGCTTTATAATAATATGGTAAGAGAGGATAAATAGGATGCTACTCTTCCCCGAGTTTAGGTCCAAAGGTAGCAAGCAAGCAAGCAGTGTCTTGTGTACAGTACTCTTGCGAATAATAATATAGAGTACTTATATTAAGATAAAGGATTATAGGAAAAGAAAGAAGGAATTCCTTTCCATATGAGAGAGAAAGGGAGGGAGAGACGGAGGATATCAGAAATATAAAGGGAAAAGAAAAAAAAAAAAAAACAAGATGAGGGAAGTATAAGAGGGATTGAGAAAGAGGAAAAAGGAAATAGAATTAAGGGTAGCATCACGAAGCGGGCCGCGATGCTGGCCGAGAAACAAATCACCGCCTTTCTATTAGCCGAAACGGAGAAAATAATAGCATGACTGTCTGCTGGGTCCACGGGGCATGAGGATAGAAAGATTCGCGCATGAGTAGGGCGAGAACATAGAGAGAAGGCGAGAATGCGAGAGGTGGCCGGGGGAGGTGGTTGGGAGAAGAATGAAGGGGAGAGAGAGAGAGTCCGAGGGCGAAACACCGCATCACTTTCAAAAAAAGACATCCATCCATGCATGAGTTTAAGCAGTGCGGGTGGAGGTGGAAGGTTGTTGTTGGCCCTATGGGAAGAAGCTTGGGAGATCCATTTGTGCCTGATGATGGAGATGTTCAGTCAGTCAATCGGTCAATCATCAATTTAGTTAACTTAACTAGCTAACAGGGCTTGCAGCAGCAGGAGGAGAGGCATTTAGCTATTAGTTATGCTTCGATCAGAGCAGTCAATGAGACTAGTCATTATCATCATCAGAGAGATGCGAGAGAGAGAGAGAGAGAGAGAGAGAGAGAAGAGAGTCTCTTCTCTGGTTGAGGTGGTGAGTTGGAAGATGCAGGAAGAATCGATCGATCGACAGGGAAGGGAAAAGTGAAGCAAAAGCCCCTCCCCTCACCCCCTCCACCCCTCTCAATGCCCGAAACAGGCCAGAGTTCTCCATCGTTGGGTGTTAATGCATATACAATTCATTACCCGACACTTACGTCCATTCATTCCTACGTGGATTCTGGGAAGCAAAGGCGAAAAGAGAAAGAAAAAGAAACAAAACAAAAAGAGAATGATTCTGAGTGACTACGGAGTATATTTCATATATCGCTATATACTTACACCACCCCTCCTCCCCACCAGTCATGCTCGATTCTTCAACTACGGGACAATCCATTCCCAAATGATAAATAACATCGAATAAAAACAATGTAGAAGAGTAAGAAAGAGGTGCTGGTAAGTTGAAGTACCCGCTACCCACCGAATTCAAAAAAAAAGAAAAAAGGAAACGAATCCTCTCGTAGCATGCCTCGGGACCCAAAAAAAAAGGGGGGAAGGAAAGAAACTCCCAGAGATGACTATCAAGGCACAAAAAATATACGGTTAAACTGATACACAGATATAGTAGAGTAGATAGAGACGGCCAGATGATTAGCACCAAAGAAATCCTCGCCCAGAGGCTGTTGAATCGCCCGTGTTTTGGTTGTTAAAACAGAACGAGATTCCACGCGGGACTGTACTTCGGTGCATCAAATAGAGGGAAAAAATAATAAAGAGAAAGGTAAATAAATAAAAGAACGGACTGACCAACAAAAATGAGAAAAGAGAAGTGAAAGAAAAGACAAAAAATCCAGGGTCATGTCCAAACGGTCATCATTACTCGAATATACCTCGCTGGCGCTTTGCTTGCTCGTTTCTCCGGTATATGTCATGCACCCGCGCGGTTCGAGAAAGGGCAGGGAAAAGGCACCCAGCTGAGATCTCAAGCCTTGATGTTATGATCGTGAGCCCGGTCTCCGTGGTGTTCTTTGTTGTGGGTAATGCCCTGACTTGGGTGTTCCTCCCCCTTCTTCCCATACTCCGTCTCATGTTTCCCATCCATACAACTTCCAGATGTAAAAAGATCCGGGTTTGATAGGGTGGTACACCATGGGCCGAGTTGTTTTGAGACAAGGGAAGAAACAGGAGAAGCACAAACATTTGTAGAAATTCTGGCCAGCACGCATGTCGTTTTGATTGCTTGTTTCCTTTTCTTTTTTGCGTGGTCCTTGAAAGAACATCCGGTCGTAATCCCTCGAGGTATAATCAATTCTTTTTTTTTTTTCTGGCTTGTTGTCAAAGCTTCTGTCGTCAGAAGTAAAAACCGTGAAACATTTTTCCATTTTTGCTGTCATTATTTCCGTAAACGCCCCATGGAGGGAGAGAAAAAAAAAAGGCGCCCACCCGCGTAGGCTCATTTCTCTTGAACAGCCCACCTGCATTGGCTGAGTTCTTTTTCTTTTTCTTCTCTCTCTTCATGTTGTCTTTTTCATACGATGCCCCATGCATCCTCTGCCGCGTGGCAGAACTTACTACACGCCACGCTGGCACTCAGACTGAAGTTGCTGATACTGACAGCGTCGTCCTTGAATGCATCCGCGAAATCATCGCGCCCCTTCGCCATCGCTCCCACAAACACGCAAATACTTTCCTTTGGCCCGAGCGTGCGGATGTAGTCGTTTACCCGCACTACCGGCGCATCAAAACTGAGCGTGACCTTGCGGCAATTTGGTGGTAAATGGTCCGTGATTGGGTTCTTAATCACCTTCAACAGCTTCTCCTGCGAGTTTGTCGAGCGGATAGATAGCCGATGTAGCAACTGTACCATCAATCCGGCGAACCGCTTGAATGTGCGAGGAATGCGAACCGTAGGGCTAACCTCGATCAAGACTCCCTTTGCGGTGTGGATGTAGATCTGAAGCTTTCCGGCTTTGTTGATCGGTGAATCAAGGAGGGTAAGAAGGCACTATTGAAGTGGAACATGAGGAAAGAAGGTAGACTGATAAGCATTTGGGAAATCAAAACAAGGTAATCAGATAATTAAGAAAAAACGAAAGCATGACGGGCGAGGTTGGGATGTATTCCGGGGATGAAGAAGGTGCACACCTGGTGAGTAATATCCGGTCTAGCCTCACTGATGTCTCTTCCCATCTTCCTCATCACGCCGATGTGCTCGTCGCTGTTGAGGAGCGAGTACTTATCGTCCTTGCCATTGACGCCCTTTCCACCAGCCTTGTAGGTTTCAAGGCTCGCATTCGACAAGACGACAATGAGTCGCTTTGTATCCTTATCGTGTGATGGAATAGGGGTGTGCTGCTCCGCGACGAGCTGTGGGAGTTCGGGAGGAGGGCAGGATTGGGTCCCTGGATTATAAGGACACATTTTGCGATTAGTAGGGACACACTTCAATGATGATGTTTAGCGGGGTTGAGGAGCGGGGGTAGGGAGGGGATAGAAAAGCAAAGCGAAATAGAAAGAGAAAAGAAAAAAGGAAAAAAAAAAAAGATCCCTGAAGACAAGCCAGATGAGCATTAAGTGGCTTGAAAGAAGAGGTCAAGATGAAGGCGACATGCGCAATTTGACTGGCTGTGAATAACCAGAGTGAACAGAGAAGCAAAGAATGAATGTGTATATATGTACAGCAGAAGAATAAATTCGCTGCAACATTCCATTTGGGTGCTGCAAGTCCAGACATGGATTCCGGCATGTCTTTTACAAGAACGTCGGAAATAAGAAGAGTTTTCTTTTCATTTCTACTCACTCGGACGCTTTCTCTTCGACAAATCGGTGGAAGCCATTGGCAGTAGCAGTAGACTTGGGGGACTGGCTGGTTTTTATTTTATTTTTCCAGCGCAGAGTCGAACGATGCGGGAATGTCCGAGAGTCTCTCTCTCACTCTCTCTCGTTGAATTGCGATTGTTCACTTTTGTCAATGGCTTCAACTTCACGATAGACTGGGGGAGAAGAGAAAGGAGAAGATAAAGCACGGAGAAAGGAAAGTCCCCGAAACGCAGAGTAAAGAGTCCGCCGGGCTTTCGGAAAAAAAGAAGGAAAAAAAGGCGGGCAAAGATTTGAATTAGACTCTCCGCAAGTAACAGTCGGAAGCGGACGGGAAACGATCCGTTGTGGAAGAGAGGAGGAGGAGGAGGGGAAGCGGAAGCGGAAGGCAATGTGAGATGCTGAATGTCTGCAATAGTTTTACAAGAGAGACTTGAAGAGAAGAAGAAGAAGATGAAGAAGATGAAAAAAGATGAAAAAAGATGAGAAGAAAAGAGAAGTCGATTGTGTGGCGGTGAACTGGGGATTTACGCTGAGCTTGAACAGACTCTGAATGACAATTCAACATCGCAATGTGTGATTTTTCTCCTTTTTCCCTTTGTCAAGCTACTTATTTCGGTAACCTGCTTGCTGTGTGCTTTGTGCTTCTCAACAAAACAATCCATACCCACGCTAATGGATCCTGACTGTTGGGAATAATAGTCTTTCTCCCTCTCTCTCTCCTCTTCGTATGTATCCACAGTGCTTGCAAGCGGGAAAATGCGAACTCACGCGCAAGGGGGGTGGTTGAGCCGACAGATACCACGCTGCTGAGAGGAACTTGACCGTGCTAGGCCTGTCTCATTGTCCCTCTCTTTCTCACAAAGAATGTCGGTCTCTAAGCAATAGTTAAACCCTAAAATCTCCAAACCATCAGTGCCGTTTGGTTTTCCAGCCTCTTCTTCTTCTTCTTCCTCTTCTCTGGCAACGATTGTCAAACCGAAAAGAAACGCTGCTTGAGCAATCAAATATAATAATCTAATAATCCATGAAATAGGCGGGAATACACACAGACACAAACATGCATTCCGAGCTTGTTTACATGGGTCTTTTTTTTGTTTGTTTGCCCATCCTAGCTGCGTTGCTGTTTGATGGCAAAAGGGGCAGGTCAACAATAACCAACCAGGTCGGATTTCTTTTAGCGCACAGCTTTGGCCTTTCAAACCTGTCTGTGTGTTGCGGGCCTGGGGATGCGTTACGGGTAAGTGAGCTCCTACTATCAGGGCGCTGCATAACTGCCAATTTGCGCTAACTGGGAAAGAAATGATTAAAATTCCAGGAACCATCTTTTTCTCTCGATAAATTAATTACCTCATAGGCCGGTTCGAAAACATACACACACACATATATACGCACACACACATACGCACGCATACACATAAACATGGTTTCGAAAGCTACTGCAGAAATCAGTAGTAACTCGAGCGTGGGCGCCTGGGCTTGATAAGAAAACAATCTTATCCTTGCAGGTTTATTCCTTTTCTTTCTTTTTCTTTCTTTTTCTTTTTTCTTCTTTTTCTGCACCTGCATCTGCGGCCGGTGGCAAGTTTTCGTCTTCTGACGAAGATGATGATGATGAGAGGTGCACCGTGGAGCAAGTTTGGAGACTGCAGGGATGGCAAACGCCAGGGAGAGATGGATGGACGGAGGTTCTCCGTACAGTACATATATTGACCTGAGACGAGATTCGAACCAAGTCCAAAGCGCAAACAGTTAGAGTGAGGGGAGAGAGAGAGAGAGAGAGAGAGAGTGTGTGTGTGTGTGTGTAGGTGTGACAAGCGACTGCGCTCTTTCTTTCTTTCTCTTAGCTGTCGTGCAGGGCAAGGAACGGGATTCAAGAGGCTGGGGTGGATGATGAAGCAAGGGCCGGGAATAGCCAGCCAGGGAGCAGAGAGTAAGGAGTTAGTTAACCTTCCTGAGGACGATTGATTCTGCTTATTTTCTTATATTTTTTATTTTTCGCAAAAAATTTTAAATGCAACCCGGCTCTTGTTGGCTAAGTTGGAGAAACACAAGACGGGGTTGTGCTTCTTGTCTCCGGTTTCAAAGCTGTGCGAATCTGGCCAACACAGACAGCATTTAGTTGAGTTACAGAGTGCTTTTCGCATGCAGGTAGCCCTTGGGCCCGAGAGAAAATAGGCCACAACTAGCGCGACAAGTAATAGTGCAGGCTGCTGGAGAAAGGGAGCTGTTGATCCATTTTCTGCCTGTCTGTCTGCCTGTCTATCTCTCTAATCTATCTGTCTACCTGGAATAGCGTAGGAGGCATCCCTGCAGGTAATCAAAGGGCCACCAACGAACGAATGGAACTCGTTGGATAAGTTAATCAGCCATCTGGTGATTGGTCTCAGCCAGGCTGGCAGGCAAATCACCTTTCAAGCAAGGCTGGCTTGGGCTGAGTTATTAGTGAAATAATAACTAGTTGGTTGGTGACTTGACAACTGAGACTTGGACTTGGGCCTTGGGCTTAGGGCTTGGGTTTAGGCTGAGGGCAACTTTTTTAACTAATTGGTTATTTAGTGAGTTATCGTCAACGGTCGAAATCATCCTTGAGTCAATCGAAGTAATTCGTTGACTGTCGATTATTCTTTTCTTTTCTTTTTTGCCTTCTGCCTTGATTACTTTCCCCCCCCGCGTGTGGCCGCAGAGTGAGAACCAGCAAAGACCATTATCCCTATCTTTCTCCCTCTTCCCTCTTCTTCTTTTGCTTCCTCTTCTTCCCCGTCATCATTGTGTCGTTGGTTTTGTTGCCCATTTGGCGCTGACTTCTTGGCCCAAACGGGATTAGTGAAGTCGCAATCAGCTTCCGTTGAATTCGTTCGGCGATAACAAACAATCGTCTCCCTCCGGAGCCTTTCTCCTTGATACGATTTCCTGCTTCTTTTTCTTTTCTTTCCTTTCTCTTTGAACATCACGCATGCTCAGTCTGCTTTAATCTAGTCCAGCTGTCTCTCTCTCTTTCACTCTCTCTTTGTTTGTTTTAAGCTTCATTTTCCGCACCCATGGTTAGTGTGCGAGATATGCCATATACCGTGACCAACTCGTTCAAGAGGTGAGAATTCAGCCCTACTCGCTAACTTAGGCTTGTGAACGCGCCCTGACTCCATTATTTGCCAAGTAGGGGCCTCATGATGAAAACTTACAGCAAACCTATTCGCCAGTTCTGGGACGATGCCTCGCGTCCGGCTATCAAAAAAAGACGCGTCGAAGCTGCCAAAGACCAGAATGGAAGTGAAAACAACCTCGAATGCGCCATACGCGAATCCTCCGCCGCCGTCCTCTCGAGCCCATCGCGTCGCAATTCCGTCATTTTCTCAGAGGATGTTCTAGACACTATATCTACTCCGCCTTCTTCACCTCCTCCAGCTCTACAACTGACTCCTCCGCCCGCAAATACGCGAAAACCTACATTTTCCTTTCTGAAGCGGAAGAGGTCAAACCCCGGCCTTTCTTCATCTAATGGAACGCCCCTGGCCGAAGTGAACTCGAATAGCTTCCTGCCATCCTCCTCGTCATCCTCATTATCAACTGACCCGTCTAAGAAGAAGCAGCAACAACAACAACAACAAAAACAACAACAACAACAACAATTACAACAGCAACAACAGAACCACCAGCCACCCGTTTTGAAGCAGATGCAACTCGATCTTGGGGGAGAAATCCGAAAGACCTGTTCGGGATGCGGCATGGAGTACGTCCCCTCCAACTCCGAGGATATAGCCTTGCACAAGAAGTTCCACGACATGAATTCCAACGGCGTCGATCTTGGCAAGGCGTTTGTGAGAGCGAATGCGTGCAGATGGGTGTATGAAGCCGCCCGGTTCGAGGAAGGTTACGTGGTCATTATCGACCGGAAGAGTTCTCCGTCTGCTAGGAACCAAGCGAAGCGCGTGCTGGAAGTTGTTAACAAGGAACTTTGTTCGCCCGAGATCGAAGATTCGATTCTCTGGAGTCAGATCGAAACACCGAAGCAGTTTAGGAAGAACGGCTCCAAGGAAGAGGTTGATCGGTTCAAAGTGTTTTTGCACATGAAAGATAGTAAATGTGTTGGGTTGTGCTTGACCGAGCGCATATGGGAGTCTCATATTGTCAAGAGGAATAGTAAAAAAACTTGTGCTAAAGGTTCGTTGGGGGGGGAGGAAGGGTCCTTCGATAGTTCCTCCATCACCCTGAGTTCAGAGAAATACCCGGCGGTTGTAGGGATATCGCGAGTCTGGACATCTTCTTTGTCAAGACGAAAGGGTATCGCCATGGACTTGTTGGATTGTGTGGTTGGGAATTACTTTTACGGGATCGAGATTCCAAAGGCACAGGTGGCATTTAGCCAGCCTACTGAAAGCGGTTGTCGCTTGATGGAGGCATTCTTTGGCCCAGATGAACCGTGGTATGTCTACAAGGAGACGTAAAACTCGGAGGTTCCTGATGGAAATGAGATATCGGCTCTTTATGGAAGGACAGGGATATTTATTTTTGCTTCCGCTCGTTATATGGGGTTTCAAGTCGTTTATGGATTAGGATTACGGGCGTTGTCAGTTCTGCTCTAGGAATTCTCTTCTTTTCTTTTTTATTTATTTATTTGATTGAGGCTGGAGGCCAAATTGTATAACCAGATTCCCCCCCCCTTTTCTTTATTATCTATTTATTGCTATTGCAAGATGTTATTAAATCAATATCGATTCCACCCTCAAATTGAAATTTCCTTATTTTTTTTCTTTTCTTTTCTTTTTCCCTTCTCGTAGACATTTAACTAAGGCTCTCTAGCTCTGGCAGTCACTCCCCCTGTTTCCTGCTTTCTTTGCCTGCCAAACCGCCGCCATCAACTCTCTCGCCAACTCCCACCTCTCTCTCTCTCTCCCTCTCCCTCCCTCTCTCTTCTTCTCGCCCAACACCCTCTCTGCTGCTCATGCACAGGGCATTCCGCTTCATCTATGATGTCTGGGTTAAATCCTTTCCGCCATAAAAAGGCAGCATCAACCACAATTACCCCGCCTGCCCGCAACCCAAGCTCCATGCCTAATCTGGGCGAGCTCGACTCAGGCAACACAATATCAACTCCAACGACTTACGACAATGGTGCGCAATCCCAACCTCCCCAAACTCCTCTACACATCAGGCATCTCTCATTTATCTTATACAATTTTGAGCCCAAGTTCTTTTTTTTGTCCTTTCCCTTTCTTTCCTTTTAGATCGCAGTTAACATGACATGCTTCCGGTTCCAAGGCAATCCTCCTACAACTAATACACATTCATCCTCGCGGACTCATAAGTCAGTTCGCATCGCATCTCCACCCGTGCGCGCGATGATCTCTCCCACTGAACCACAATCTCCCATGTCCTCGAATTCAATTGCCTCCTTCCAAGCTCTCTCCTTGCATCATCGAGGTTCTCCGCCTCCTCTAGCGCGAGATTCCGACTCCGAAACCTCCTCCTCCTCCGAAGACACCCGTGATCCTTTCGATAATCCGGAGTCTTCCGGAATCGACGAGGATGAGTCTCGTGAACTGGAGAGTAGAAGTGCACAATGGAATTCCCGGTTAGATGCGTTGGGAACAGGTAGGCGTGTAGAGCAGGATCCGGGTGGTTTGAAAAGGTCGGCCTCGATAGCTGGGACTGCTTTCGCTTCACGACCGATGGACAGTGATGCGCCTTCTACAAGGATGCTACAACGGAAAAGAGCTACTTTGGATGTTGATGCGTTTACCAGATTACTACTTACTGGTGATTCGGCGCTTGAACCAAGCCCTCGCGCGCCGCAATCTTCCGCCCAGGCTCCTCAAGACCGGATGAGCGATGCACAATCCTCGAAACAACCTATTGTGGACCCTATTCCCTCTCCTCAGTGCGATGTTACGCGTGGCACTACAAGGTCAAGTTTCGAGGAAGGCGTGAATCCTGATGGACAATCTAGACCGGCTGAAAAGAAAAAGCCACCACCTCCCAAGACGAGGCATGGGAAGCCAATCCAAAGCGATCCCGGCGGCCTATCATCGCCTGGAACTCCCTCTTCATCACCTTCGTCTGAGAAATCCATCACGCCTTTCACCCCTATTTCTCCGCCATCCTCACATCATGGAGGGCGAGTCGTTTCCGATCCGCCGAAATCTAGTCGAAGCTCTGATAGTGGCACCGGGGTTTCAATGCGCGATCGACGTGCCGACGCTCGTTCTGAGCCATTTGCGAAGCCCATGTCCTCGCTCCCGAAAAGACCGCCTACCCCACCCGCCCGCCGAAACAGCCAGCAGTTCAAGCAGAACAAGCCTTCTCCCCCAATTAGCCGCTCAAGCTCTGCAAGACTTCCTACAAGCTCTACGTCATCTCTTTACAATTCAATAGCGCCACGAACTCCGCCTCCACCGCCTTCGCGCCGTAGAGACCGCGAATCTTCGGCCTCGTCTCCTTCCACCCAATATCGACTTTCCATAGACGACACCGCCCCTCCGAGCGAAGAAATAGATGATACTCTTGAAAATACTAGCCTCCAGCGCTCTGAGACCGGCTCAATACGCTCTGTAAACAGATTATCCCGCCTGTCAAGCTCATTTACTGTGCCACCGCGACCACCTCCTCCGAGACGGAGCGGCGGCGGCTTGCAAGCATATGCCTCAGATGATTCTCGGCCTGCGAGGCCGATGTCTAAAGCTGAAGAAGTAGATAGTCAGCCAAAAGAAAAAGAGAAAGAAACAGATGAAAAATCCCCCCCTGCGCCGCCGTCAAAGGCAAATAATATCCTTGCAGATTTGTCCCAACTCCAGAAGGACCTAGATGAATTCAGGGGCAAGTATGAGCAGAATTAATCCCAATTAGCGCGTTGGCGCAAGCCTTGTGGTATGAATTATACGTCCCTTTTTTGAAGATATTCTTATTAGCGTGCCGAATATGAATGGTGGCTTTAGGTTGGGTTTTCCTTTTTTGATGAGTGTTTATACTTATAACCTTCTTCCTCTCCCCTTCCCCGTGTTGGTGATGATTATTCGTTTTGATTAACTGATGAAGCTGCGGACTTCGCCAATGTTGTATATTGCAGCACATACATACAATTATTGAATTGGCGCCGAAATGGTATGATGCACGGCTATGATGATGTCTCGTTGATGGATTATTACCCTTGTTCCCGCTCCTTATTTTTTTTTTTTCCCCCTTCTTCTTCTTCTTCTTCTTTTTATTGCTTATAATGTAAATATATTATACTTCCTCATCCCCTTCCCCTGAACCTCCCTTTTCGCAGAACATAGAAGCAATAAGTTTCTCCATTAGCAAGAAAACAGTTAAATCGAAAAAGCGATCATTAGTTTCATAGATACATTTTTGTTACCGCTTATTGCACCTCTCCAGCTCCTCCCAGCTGAGTTTAGCAAAAAGGGACATAAAAGAAGGGGGGGGAAATAAAAGGGAGGGGGGACGCGGGGGAAAGAAAAGAAGACGAAAACCGCTCCCACCTCACAATGGCCAGCAATATCTGTTTTTTGTTTTGTTTTCCTGAAGCACGTCCGTCGATGATAATAAAGGGTAAATACAAAAAAAGAAAACAACCCAGCCCAGTGAGTAAAGTTCCATAAAGAAAACTTTTTAGTAGCATCTCGCGTAAAGTTTCGGAGGTCGTGATAATGACTTATCCGGTGACTTGTTCCTCGTAACCGAAGAAGGAGAAAGAAAATAGTAGTCAGTAGTAATAGAGCAAGAAGAAGCGGAGAGGAGGAGGAAGGAAGGAAAGAAGGGGCAAAATTGATTAAAAGGTGAGATCCCATAAGAGGCATCGCTGTGCCTTTTATAGGTTGATGCACGCAACTCTAGGTAATCATCCTCTATCAGGCTTGCTGTTACTGACGGGCAGAGGCGATCTGACAGTCGTATCGACGATACCTTCGTCGAAAGTTATGCCGTCGACCATGCGCGCATCAGTGGGATCGTATTCTGCGCCCTGAGGCGTGCTTGACCCAGCAGGAGAAGGGGAGGAAGGTGGGATTGCTCCAGCTTGGGACAAATAATTGGGAACGGGGTTTCCAGAGGACGGTCGGTTTCCTCCAACTCCGGATGATTGGCGGCTGATAACTGATGCCCTGTTGACACCGGTTGATACAGGTCCGCTGATGGTGCTATTCGCCCCTTCTCCAAACCCAACGAGGCTGCCGTTCTCGTCGCTGAATCCTCCCGTGCTGGACACGCCATCATCATCGTTTACCTTGTCTTGATCAAATATATCACTGCCACTAGCCCAGGTAGTACGACCCCCAACACTTCCAGTAGCACTGGCGCTGCCGACAGTGCTACGTTCTTTTTGGAACAAGTGAGCATGCGTGGGATCAAAGTAGCCGTGTGGGACTCCGCTTTGGAGATTGTCGCCAGTGGGATCGCCTTCTACAGGGGTTCGCGACGCTGATAATCGTTCCAGGCCGGCCAAACGCGAGATTCGGTCGGCGCGCTCTGCGGCTAGAGTGTCGGTGGAGGTGTCAGAAGCGTCGGACGAACGGCGACGGGGCCGATGACCGTGAGGACGGAGCTTTCCTTGATGTCCATCTTTAATAGCCGTGGTTGAGAGGCCAGAGAGTGAGGTAGTTCCAGAGTTTGGAGTGCTCCTGTCATTTAACAATACAGGGTCAGTGACTTGGGAAGCGAATGTGCTTTTATAAGTAACTGGATTGGAAGATAACTGGAACTGAGGGGGTGTTCAAAGCAATAGAACTTACGGGCCCATATCAGAGGGAGTTGGAGGTTCTGACGGTGGCGGTGGTAAGTTGATTAACGTTGGCTGGGACATTTTGAGGATACGGTGATGAAACGATGAAGCGTTTAGGAAGAGAAACGAAGTGGAGCCAGCGACTGCTCAGGAATTGCCCAAGTCGAGGATATAGGGCGTAAAAAGTGCTTGAAGCAGTGCTCTTTAAGAGGAAAGATGTATTTGAATGGGAATGGCCCGGGCGGAAGAGTTCCGTTTGGTGTCGAGAGGTGGGTGTTGAGTTTTAGCCAAGCAGGCTGGCAATGGTCGGGAGGCGACCTAATTTGTGCGACAACCTTCCCGAGACTTTACCCACTGAGCTCTTAAGAGAATTGAAGGACTGGAGATCGTCGATTAGCTGGGCTGCGGGGTGATAGATCTCAACGGAGAGTTCGATTCAAGGAAATTTGAAGGAGGACTGCGGCTTCGAGCAAGCATTTGCAGGTTGTGAGGGGCAGTTGAGTTACACAGCAGAATCAAGACTGCATTGGACGTGCTGATAGGCCCTTCAGCAGGGCATGAGTCGGGGACCAGAGTGTGCAGAGACAGTGAGTTGGAGGCAGAGGAAGCTAGAGAGTGAGGTTCCAGAAGCGTCGAGCGAGGCTTCATCGATGGATCGAGAAAGTTGTTCCGGAGATCGACTGGCTGACGTCATCAGGATAGGCCAAGACCGCCAATCTGTGGATTAGGTAATACCCCGCTGCCGATAAGGGATAAGAAGAGGAAGAAGAAGAAGAAGAAGAAGAGAAATAGCCTGTCAAGAGACTCAAAAAGGCGGGTTGACTGGAGGAAGGAAGGCTTGCCTTATCGGTTTCAGCCAGAGGTAGGGAGGTAGGGAGGTGGTTTGGGAACACACGGTATTTTTTCTGCAAAATGGCCTGATCTGATGCAAGCCAGCACCATTTACCTTGTAATTTAGTTGAGGCCCTTGCCAATAATAAGGGGACCTTCATGTGAATTTGCAGGCGGCTTTGCTCTCTGTTGTCTTTGAATGTACGAGTAACTCCATAGGGATTGTTGGATGGAACAAGCTAGAATAAAGTCACTTTCATCACAAAGCAGCAAAGGCAGAATTCTCAATAACTGTCCCTTTCTCTGCCCTGACTCAGTTTCTTGTTTCTCTTTCTTTCTACTCAACAACCTATCTTGTTGTTCGCTCAAAAGCTCCTTTACTCAGTACATTCCACATCTTCAGGAATATCAGCCACACTCAGCCCTACCACTTGTAGAACTCACCGCCACAATTATACCTCAAAACAGCCTAGTGCCTTCCCGTAGCTTTATGTAATCCATCCGCTGCTGTGTGGCAACGATCCAGACTGTGGCTGGGAAGGCTAATCCACAAAAAACTGCCAACTCTCTCTTCTCTCACTTCTCTCTTCCTCTTCCCTGATCCCAACGTCGTTCAACTTCTCACCCCCTCCTCCCACCTCCCGCCGCCTACCTTCTTCCGCTTTGTTCCTGTGGCGCCTGGGCCTCGACCACTACATCGTACCCTAGCGAGCAGACTTGTTTTTTTTCCCGGTCTGCTTTTTCTCTTTGTCGCTTGGCATTGACTTGTCCAGCTCAAGAGAAAACAAAGGAGCTCTCTCAAACAACGGAACGGCTCGTGAAAATCCTAACCCAAAATCCAAGTGTCTTCCCCCCCCACTTGTGTGCAAAGTAGCACCTTGATTTGGTGCTTATAAGCCTTTGATCCCAACTTTCCGGCCTACACATATTGAGTCATCCTCCTTGACACTCGCACATACGCGACTTTCTGCTCCAAGAGCCTCAAGAAACTCAACAACTCCAGCTGGAAGAGGACATCGTTTGCGCGAGCCCCCATTTCGATATAGTACCTAGCGTTTTTTGTACGTTGGATCATCCTGTGGCTTTGAGTAGCCATGGCCGCCCCAACTCAACTTGCTTGTACGTTTTAGCTACAATGTCACCTGGACCTGGGAGGAATTAATCGCTAAAATTTGAACAGATCGAACCCTTAAGGGAATTGGCATATTGGATGCGTCCCCGGTTTATGAACAATTGCCGGGTTTCACGAGGTATATCAACACTCTGCTTGTTTTGGTAATGCCCTGAGCTAGCAGCGCTAATGAACTCCACGTGTCTAGACCAGAAGGAAATCTCCGCTGCTGCGCTTATTCTCCGTGTGGCCGGTATTTTGCATGGGCTGCCCCTGAAAGGTATGGTATCGTTTTGCAGCGATATATCCAATGGTACCCGCTAACTCTCTCTTCAGTGTTTCTATAATTGATCCATCGGTCGGTCACATCATTGCTACACTTCCAACGGAGAACGTATACGAACTCGGATTCTCCCCACTGGGAACATTCATAATCACCTGGCAGCGTCCATCGAAGGATGAAAATGGCGATGCAGCGAAGAACCTGAAGGTTTGGAGGGTGGTGGAAGGCTCGCCTGATGGCAATGGCGATGAAGCCCTGCGTTTGCCGATTGGCAGTTTCGTGCAAAAGTCGCAAACTGGGTGGAATCTGCAGTTTACTCCTGATGAGAAGTACTGCGCTCGCGTTGTCACCAACGAGGTTCAGTTCTACCAGAGCGGGGATTTAAAGACAGTTTGGAACAAATTACGGGCTGAGGGTGTTATTGACTTTGCGCTCTCACCGGGACAAAACCCAGCCGTTGCAGTTTTTATTCCAGAGCGAAAGGTCAGCCTCACATTCTCCGATACTTTTGAGCTGCGTGTTGATTCTAAACTTATTACAGGGCCAGCCAGCCGCTGTCAAGCTTTTCACCGTGCCACACTTCAGCCGGCCTGTTGCACAAAAGAATTTCTTTAAAGGCGACAAGGTGCAAATGAAATGGAACAATTCTGGAACGACCTTGATTGTATTGGCACAGACAGAAGTGGACAAGACTGGAAAGAGTTACTATGGTGAAACGACACTCTACCTTCTCGACACAGATGGATTTGACTCGAGAATTGACCTTGGTAAGTTCTTTCTGACAGGATTAGTTTCGCATTTGACACTAGCTTATACTCACCTCGCGTTGCTACAGATAAGGAAGGGCCAATTCACGATGTCACTTGGTCTCCCAATTCCAAAGAATTCGGAGTGGTCTATGGCTACATGCCGGCAAAGACGACCGTTTTCAATTTCAGAGGAGTTGCGACGCATTCTTTCGCGCTCGCGCCGCGAAACACGATAGTTTTCTCGCCTCATGGCCGATTTGTTATTGTAGCAGGATTTGGTAATCTTGCTGGCCAAATGGATGTTTATGATTTGGAAAAAAATTACACGAAGATTGCTACCATTGAAGCCTCCAACGCAAGCGTATGCCAGTGGAGTCCCGATGGCAAACACATTTTGACTGCGACCACCAGCCCCAGACTTCGTGTCGATAACGGAGTTCGGATCTGGCATGTTGGCGGTGGGCTGATGTACAACGAGGATATGAATGAACTTTATGACGTCTGCTGGCGGCCACAGTCTGCAATTGTTCATCCCCTGGAGAACCCACTACACCCGATGCCAAACCCGCACCCGTCTGCATTAGCCTATCTTGCGAACAAAAAGACACCTTCGAAGCCTGTGGGTGCCTATCGACCACCAGGAGCCCGTGGTCAGAGTACTCCAATGAGCTTTCGCCGAGAGGATGAAGGTGGTACAGCCTTTGTTCGGGACGAACGTCCAACTTCCTTTGGACCTAGCGCGAATGCATTCGGCAAACCTAGACGCCGGGTGGTCCCCGGAGCCGAACCGATCGACGAATTCTTTCCTCCTGGAGCCGCTCCAGGAGGTGGCGTAGCTCTCCCACCAGGCGCGCAAGTCGATGAGAAATTGTCAAAGTCAGCAGCGAAGAATAAGAAGAAGCGTGAAGCGAAGAAAGCTAAGGAGAGCGCCGAAAAGTCGCAGAACCTTTCGGCTGAGGGTGGGGGTGCCGATCAGTTTGCAGGCGGAGCCAAAGTAGAGCGCCGTGAAAAGCGAAACCACTCTCGCAGTCGATCCCGGGGAAATAACCAGTCGCTGGACCCCAATGGGCATGGTCGACAGAATCGTGATCGTAGCCGCAGCAGTCATCGGCGTCAGCGCAGTGATGCACACACCAAAGGCAACAACGGACCTCGCGGTGGTGGAGCCAACGCGAAGGTGAAGACTAGCCAGCCGCCAAATGGAGCTCCGCCCGCACCCGTTCCTGATGTGACGGTGACTTCGCCGACGGCGGGCAATGCATCGACGCCACAGGAGAAGAAGATCCGCGGGCTGTTGAAGAAGATGCGGGCGATTGACGAGCTTAAGATGCGACTGGCAGGGGGAGAGAAGTTGGAGGACACGCAAATGAAGAAGATCAGGACTGAGGAATCTGTACGCAAGGAATTGGAGGGCCTTGGTTGGAGTGGGTAGGTCGAGAATTAATTTGGGCCGGGAGAAGAATATCTACGCATCTTTTCTTTTTTCTTTCCCTTTTTGGACACCAATATTTTTCAAGATATACTACTCTCTCCGAGTAAACGGACAAGTATGCCACGATAAGCGGGCCCAGCAGGCGATCTGTATGGGACTACACATAGGCCCCAGCAGTAGTGTAACTTAGCGACGTACATAGGTTGCTAAGAAGTTAAAATTGGAAAATGCCAGATTATCAACCCATGGAATTTGGACACCAGTATTATTATGTCAAAGTAATCGCCTGGAAAGGCATGTAGGTATCCGCTCTACTCCGGCAGGCGGCAGGCATCAGGCCACTTGCGGAGACAAGACTCGAAGGTTCGCGGTTGCTCAGCATTATCAATCCATTGCTTCCAATTACAAGGGGTGGCGGATGGGCTCCCCAAGCGCCGGAACTTCACCAACCAACTAGCTGCGACACAGACTGAATCAGCGCTGCGGCGGCAAAAAGTCGGCGGCAGCGTTACACTCGGACGACTATTAGGTCATTGAGCTCAACTCACTAACTAGTAGTGGATTTAGTTAAACTGGCCTGCAGTTGATGTCCGTATCCGTGTTAGAAACCTGGTTTAGAAAGCCTCATTGGCCCAGTGTTCCAGGGGTCATTTCTCCATCACATCAGCCTGTTCACGATCGGGTGTGATGGCAGGGGAGAGGAGAAGATAACGTGGTGTTTGCTGCCATTCTTGTTTTTTCTTCTAATTCCTTTTTATCTTTAGTTACCAAAGTAATTCAGCCTTAACAAATATTGATAACTTGTTATTTTCTCTCTCCCTTTTTTTTTTTTTTGAATTTTCCTTCTCCAATCTCGAAGCTGTTACAGACGGCGTTGCTAGACTGTCTAGTAACCAACAGACTGAGACAACCCCTGTACCAGAGCCGAACCACGCCAAACTCCCTCTCCTCTCTCTCTAACGGATAATATGGATCTCGCTTGCTCTTTGCTGCCGTAAACCCTCCTTCTGTTCCCGTTCTCCTCTGGTTGAAGAGGTTGTTAAAACTCCCCTTTCTTTCTTTCTTTGCTTTATCTTCCTTTCCTCTTGAACTGGCCTTGTTTCTTCCCTCGAGGCTTTCTCTTGTTTCGAAGTCAAAACTGCAGCTTAATACACACTCACTCATCCTCACACATCTCCCGTCGGCGAAAGAAGCATCCTGTAAATGCAAAGACGTCTTGTCTAATTCTCAGTGATTCGGCCGGTCCTGTCGACGAGAAAAGAAATATCCCTTCCTTTTCTTCTTTGATTTGCTGCTCGCTGTTGGCAGTTGGTTTTGATTGATTTCTTGGGCTCAGGACATGCACGATACCCCGCGTTCTTGACTGCAACGCTTTTTGTATTTTCTTCATCTCTTTTTCTTTTATATCTTTTAATTTTCCAGTTGCCGAGAGACTTATCGTCAATATCTATCCCTTAGAGCTTTCTTACATCTCTGTCTGTTGCCACGATGAGTGGGAAAGGCTATTCGCAGACAATTGTCCAAGGCCCCGAACGGGCGAGATGGCCACCGCTGACGAGAATGCTGATGTCCGGCGAGATGAGTGGAGAGCCGCCCAGAGACTTCACTATGAAGGAGAAGTTTGATCGATGGTGCGTTCGGTTTCATCCACTCTTTCCCAAGTAAAACCAATATCAATATCCCTTGCTGACCTCGGGTTGTTCGTGTAGGATGGTCAACGAGGGCTGGAGGAGACTGTAAGTGCTGAACGACCGTCTTGCCTTCTATGCGCTTTTCCCTTTTGCTAAATCCTCTTGGCTAGAACGGTGTTTGTATTTATTTTGGCACATTTGATGATATTTGGATTTGGTTTGATGCATTATGGAATAAAGGTAGTTATTGACATCTGAGAATCCCACCCCTTCTTTTGTCTAATATATGCTTAGATGAAATGGAAATAACTAGGATAACCTTCTTGGCTCCAGGGCAACCTTTGGGGTCACATTTGCCATTGCCCGAGCTGCAGCCCTCGTACTGCATTTCGATGTGGGCTTGATCTTGTTCCGTGCGTTGGCAACCCATGTCTGTCGATTGTATGGAATTATTCTATATGCTTACTGATCATTAGCCGTTTGCCGCACTCTCATTTCTCTATTGAGACAGACGCCTTTGAATGGCATTATCCAGTTTGGTATGTTGCCCGTGTTTTGAGGTCGGGAGATATGTCCCCATGCTAATATCGGTTGTCTAGATAAAAATATCACTTTCCATAAATGTTTGTCGATCTGGTTTAAACCCCCAAGTTCTGATGCAACATTTTCACTAACTTAGCGAATAGTGGTGGCTTGGTCCATCGTGGCCTTCTCCTGGATACATACCGTTGCTCACTGGAATAACTATGCCCAACTCGCTGCGAAGCAAGGACTCGGGTTCGCAGGATTCCTCCTGGCCAACGTTGTCACTGGACCCGGCTGGACCGGGTATATAATGTTAATTGCGTTAATGGCGATGGCGCTCACTTCTATCGGAAAACGTCGCCGAGCCAACTTTGAACGGTTCTGGTACACTCACCATTTGTTTACTATCTTCTTCTTTTTCTGGTCTATCCATGGAGCGTTTTGTATGATCAAACCCGATTTCCCACCATTTTGCTCTGGAATTGGTGTATTCTATCTGTTTTGGATCTATGGCGCGGTTATCTATCTGGGCGAGAGATTGCTGCGTGAAATACGCGGACGGCATAAAACGTATATCACCAAGGTTGTGCAGCATCCTAGCAATGTGGTGGAGATTCAGATGAAAAAGGAGAAAACGAAGACAAGGGCAGGCCAGGTCGGATCTTTTTTTCTCCCCCTGATCCGTTGACCTATTTCACGACTAACAAGTTTTAACAGTACATTTTCATCTGCTGTCCATCGGTATCTGTGTGGCAATACCACCCCTTTACACTTACTAGTGCGCCAGAAGAAGATTACATTTCTGTGCATATTCGATGCGTTGGTAACTTCACCAAGGCACTCGCCAGAACGCTAGGGTGCACCTTTGATGAAGGCAGGGGTAAAGGCGGCAAGGGTAAGACTGGAGTGGTTGGCGTCAACAACCAGACCGCCGCGGATGATGTAGACCCCAGCATCCGCCGAGTTCTACCCAGAATCTACGTCGACGGACCATTCGGCAGTGCCTCAGAAGACGTGTTCAAGTACGAGGTAGCAGTGCTGGTGGGAGCAGGTATCGGAGTGACTCCGTTCGCATCAATTTTGAAGAGTATCTGGTATCGCATGAACTACCCGCAAACAAAGACACGGCTACGGAAAGTTTACTTCTTCTGGGTCTGTCGAGATTTCGGCTCATTTGAGTGGTTCCAGTCCTTGCTTCTTGCGATAGAGCAACAGGATAAAGCGAATCACATTGAAATTCACACGGTAAGTGAATACATCCCCTTTTTATTTTCTAATTTCTCTTTTCTCTCTTTTTCTTTATACCAGGCTAGTTTCATCTAACAAGTCATTTCTTTTCTTTTTTTTTAGTATCTTACCGCTAAAATCCGACCCGACGACGCAACGAATATCATGATCAACGATGCCAACGCGGAGCAGGATACAATCACCGGTTTGCGTGCTCCGACGAATTTCGGCCGACCGAACTGGGACATGGTGTTCCGATCGATTAGGAAACTTCACACACCTGCGGAGGCGGGAGTGTTCTTCTGCGGACCGAAACCGCTAGGGAGCGTGTTGCATATCAAGTGTAATATGTATTCGGAGCCTGGATTTAATTTCGTGTGGGGGAAGGAGAATTTTTAAAACAGAACACCTATTGGATTATTTTTGTTCCTTTTTCTTCTTCTTTTATAGTTAGGATGATGTGATGTTTTTGACATGATTTTTTCTGTCTATATATTTTTTTACTTCTCATGGCCTGATATGCTGTATTCCAGTTCTATTATGTCACAGAGCTAAGAGATTGCTATCAAAGTCCAACTGACTCGTGAAAAGTTCGGCTAAAGCTGCCTGGCGGTTATCCCATATTCCAACCAACCCTGCTACGAACCCATAGTAATGGGATGCGTTAGTTAACTCTTGAGTTACAACCACCAGTCAATGAGATGATAATCCCACATCATCGGAATCATGGATATATTTTTAAAAACAATACTCATTCGCCTGCATCTTGAAGCCAGACGTGTTACATACTTGAGGTTTCTCCTCAGTTGGGCAACAAGCAATTGGCCACATCCCAAGCACCGCCATGATGGTCCAATGTCTGGGAATCCAATGAATCCATGACCTTTGGTCTTCTAACCGCCGCAATCAACATACCTGCAGGGATGATCACCCATTGTGGCATTTTTAGTCAAAATAGGGGGGCGAGAAAAAGAGGGGAAGACGCCTCTTTTTTCCTCGTCCTTTCTCTATCATTCATCCTTTTGTGAATACCCGATTTACTGCTTTTGTTTTTGTCTATGTTCATAAGAAAGGCAGCATGGCTTTTCCCGATAATCCTGCTGATGGATTCGGAGGACGTCTGGAACATCTTCCCTTGAGGCCAAGAAGTAGCGGTGGTGATAATAGCGGTGGTGGTGGTGGTGGTGATTCTCTTGAAGTCCCAACCACTCCGCGCCGACACAGCTACAGTTATCGACCCGCAACTCCAGCTTCTCCAGCAACATTATCGCCTTCTTCTCACTTATCCCCTCCACCAGCCGGGCAAACAGCATTCCAATTCGGCAGTTCATCATCTTCCGAACCGTCAGGCCCTGGTTTTACCTTTAGAGTCCTCCACGACGTTACTCCAAGACCATCGCCCAGGCCATCGCCTAGGTTATCTCCTCAGCCCAAGGAGAAGGGCCACCATCTAACCTCCATTGAAACCCTTCCAGTTGAGCTGGACTCTTCGCCCCTACTGACGTCCTTGGAGAATCAAATCGTGCGTAGCGTGGAGAATATTGATGCCTCTCCGTCTGATCTGCCGGAACCTGTGAATCCCCCCGGAATCGTGCTTTCTGCAACCATCCAGAGCAGCTCGGATATTAATTTTCCTTCGCTGTCTAACTCCCAGCCCCAGCTGCTCTTAGAAGCAAATACCACTACCATTACACGCTCCCCTAGAACGTCGGATGTTTCCGAGCTCAGCGTTTGTGATGTTTTCTCTGAGCCATATGACGTTAGAGACGAACAGGCTCCTGCGGCGCCTTTTTTCTCCCCTACTTTTCAAGGTGCGTTGAAAGAGGGTTCCGAGATTGCGAGATGCTCTACAGAGGCCGTGGAAGCTTTGAACGGGCTCTTTAGTCAGGATAGTAATGGAGAGAGTTTACTCGCGGACGGAAAAGCGTTGACCGCCTTCCGATGCTCTGATACAAGAACTATCGCTTTCTTAGGCGACTCGGGAGAAGGTAATTAAATAATGGATCTCCCTCTGTTGAGAACCCAATGGGCTAACAGCAAGAAGGGAAAAGCAGCCTTATAAACTCTCTGCTTCATTTTCCAGATATCGCAGCAACGGTGAGCGAGATCTTATTATTAAAACATCAGGCTTGACCTTTTCTGACGTCTAAGCTAGGGAGATTTGGGTGCAGCTTGCACATCCGTCGTCACTGAATACAGGAAACGCAAAATTGACCAAAAGGAGCCTATTGCGATTGAAGTAGACTACCTTTCTCCCCCGGAGATTGAAAATCTCATCACAGAGCTTGTCTGGAACTATCGGCAGCCTTTTATCCCCTTAACAGTAAACAATGAAGAAAGCGAGGCTGAAGCTACTCGACGCCAGAGAGTATCGGATCAAGCATGGTCGGCTTTGGAAGCCGCATTCGGATACCGGGAAGAATTCAGAGAGGAATTTCTCTCGGATATGTCCGATGGAGCATTGGACAGGGTAACGGCTCAGTTAATCTCATGGGCAAGGGATATTAAGTGGCCAGACGGCGGTGGCTCCGGAAAATGGACGACAACAGCGCAGAACTCCGACGAATGCTACGAGAAGACGAGCACTTTTATGCGTGATAGGTTTTGGCCATTCACTAAGATAATCAGGTTCGGAAATATCATGTAGAGATGTGTTTTCTTTTCGTCGCTCATGTCTTCTGGGATTATAGGGTATACCTCAATTCTTTGATTCTGAAAACTGGTCTGGTTCTTGCGGATTTACCAGGTATGTGCAAATGCAACTAAACCCGACGGTATCAACCGTTTGCTAATAGGAGCTCTAGGTCTGCAGGATAGCAACCTGGCCAGAGTCCAAGCTACCCAGAAATACTTGATAAAATGTGATAATATTTTTCTAGTCACCAACATCTCCCGCGCAATTTCAGACTCCTCCTTGAAATCATCTATCTACCAGGTCCTCACTCGTCATGTTCCCTTAGAGTGGGAACAGTCTGCGGGAAAACATTTTAAATTGGCTATTGTCTGCACTAAATCAGAGGTGAAGATCGTGACGTATCATCATACAAAGTACTGTCACTTTGATTAACCTGTTTCTAGACCATCAATATAACGAGAGCGCTACGGGAATTCTGTGGTCCGGGGAAGAAGATCTCAAGTTCGAAAATGGACGATCTGGACAGACGAATTCAGATTGCAAAGAGCACAAGTAACACCGCACTTAAAAAGGAGTTAAAACGAAGGCGGGTTAATCTTTCTGGTTCTATTGTATTTTGCTGACACTGGAGGGTGGTTAGGAAAGAGCTTATGCTCATAGATGCACGAAATTGCCATGTGAAGCAGGGGCTCAAATCCGCGTATGCGTCGAAAGTCCCTGAGGGAAATTTGCAAATTTTCTGTGTATCAAACACATTGTATGAGAAGTACTCCAGGAAGGCAAACAATGATATGACCCGTATGATGGTCATGGGCAGCGGAATCCCCGAGCTCCGACAATTTTGTCACTTGATCACTGTCGAGGCAAGGTTTCTAGAGGGAAAACATTTCCTTCAATCCTCACTGTCTAGTTTGCTCAACTCCATCGATGTCTGGGCGAACACCACGCCCGCCCCCGCAAGACGGGATGGAGACGACCATTCGATCGAATTGAATAGAGATGCAATGGATGCGGTGGGGAATGAGGTATTTACCCCCGTTGATTTTACATTCACGCGGCTTGGTTTTAATGTAATCTTTTGGCTAATTCTGGTAAAAGATTAACAAAGCTATTCGCCAATGTTGGAGTGAATTTGACGATTCATTTGAAGAAATTATGCTTGAATTTTTCCGTGAGTTGATCTAAAGAAGAGCCATAGGGACCTAACTGACTCGGTGGTAACTAATAGATCATCTGAATGACCGTTGGGAGAGGGCAGCAGACCACAAGGGTAGGGAGTGGACTACCGTATGTCCTACCCCAAGTTCTTTGAAGGCATCGATGCACTAACACACAAATATAGTGGCTTTGGCGTAAGTTATTCGCCGTGATATTATCGCTAAATGCTATAAGACGACGACATCCTACAGGATTGTGTATTTGGTATATCGCGTTGCGCTGGGGTTTTGGAATGCTAACACTGTATCAAATAACTTATAGAACAATACAACGCATGGTGCATGAATAACGGTGACCACTCCACCACTGGCCGAAGTGCGGTTAATTGGAATAGAGAGCTCATTTGGAAGATGCGAATGGAACTTGATTACCAGTGGGATCTTCTTGAGGAGACCATACCGAGTTTATTCGGCGAACTACTAGATGAAATCAAAGAGCTTCTTGATAAATTGAAATCCCTTCTAAGAGGTACGTGAGCATAATCTAATCAATCTTGCAAATGGGGTACGGGTAGGCTTACAGAGATCTTATAGACCAAGGCTTTCCTTTGGTGCTTATTACTAGCGTTGACGCCCGGGTTTGTGATTTCGAGTATAGATTTGGTCTAGTTGAGAGGAGTTTTGCGCGTGAAGTAAAGTGAGTCCTCCTATCATCCCCCTTTGTGATTCCTAGACTTGTCCATCTCATACACTATTTCTCATTTGCGCAAATTAGAGCGTCCGCTAATGGAAATTTAGATTTATCCGCACACTGGCATCTGAAGCAAACCAGTCATCTTACATTGTGAAAGAGATGATCCCAGCATATCGAGCTGCCTGCCAAGAGTTCGGTGAGTTTTTGTTGCATGGCTTCAGTCGTGTCGACACACAGCAAAGTTTTGCTAACCTCAACTAATCATGAATGTAGGCACTGGAAAAGCAGCCCGCCAGCGAGCCCGAGTCCAAGGGCGAATCACAAACGGTACACTCTTCCCCAATATTTCTCTCGCAATATCCCATGGCATACAAGAAGCTGCGCAAGTACATTTTCATAAATTGCTGGAGATTGCAAAAGCCAACTTCAAACGTATCATGCGCGATGTTGACGTGGCGGCGAGGCACCGAAATACGAAGCGTAGTGAGGCTATGGCTCTCACGAGCAAGGCCCATGAAGAGGAGGTAAGGTTGAAAGCTGATTTGAGACAAGGAATCAATGCGTTGAGGGCAAGGCATCAGCGTGTGTTGGAGAGTATCTCGCACCTCTAGTGGGTTAGTATATATGTCCTTTTTGATCGATCTGATTGAGGATTAACGACATCAAAAAGGTCGAAGTGACGGAGTGATACTATGGTCCAACAGTTGTCGCGAAATATGACGAGCACAAATTGCCTGGACATTAGGGATTGGCCTTTTTCTTGCAAAAAGGTACACCGTCTGATGGGGGTGGAAAGCAAATCGCTTATGAATGGGAATGTAGAATGTAGGCTCACTCCTCTTAAAAGTCTTCCACTGGGGACATTTCCTGATTCATACTCTACATCTTTGGCGTTAAATAGTGGAATATCATTCAGAACCATGCAAGAATAAATTGTGAAATCATTGTTGAATCTCAAGTATTCTGCCGTGCAACCTCAATACTGTCTAAATAAGATACACTAGAAATCACAAAAAGAAGTCAATAATATGCTGCTGGCTCTATATAGGATATGCGTCACCGTAGCATAATGAGGAGATGGTATAAATTTTGAACTGACGGTAAAGATCTGGTGCATTCAATTATCATTTCTACACTAAAAGCAACCAACAGCCAGGGGACAAAGATGCTATTAGGTATTTGCAAAAGTCTCACAGATCTCCTGCAATATCTGGACAAGTTTAAGTGCTTCAACAAGTGCAATCATAGCATCCTGAAAATCATTGAATTGAATCAGCTATTAACAAAAACAAAGTCACTGTTTGTATTGTCACGACTCAGGAATACACGGGATATCATACATACCATCTAGTGGGCTCACCACTAGCGGACGTTCTTTTTTGGTCGAACGGCACACAAGTTTGATATTTTCTCTCGACGCGATAGAAGAAGTAACCGGAGCGGGGAGGGGCAGAGCTCACTCGGGTGAATTGGCCGAACCGCTTCCTTACTTCTGTTATATGCATAGTCGACGTCCCCTGCTGTAATCTCCAGCGTTCTTCTATGACCTGTCCCACTGGCAGCACTCAATCTATTCGTAATGGATCTGTTCACTCGCGCCACGAATCGTCTCTAGAGGACTTAAGAGGTCAAAGCAGCGGGAATGCTAACGCTCATATATCGAGTCATTATTTTTTCACTCTTGGCATTTGCCTTACCCTGGGCCATTCTCTGGGACCTCCAATCGTCATATGCATTCAGCACTCTCCGAGTTTACTGGGCTAGCTATCGCGTCGAGAGGAAATAACAAACCTGTGTGCCGTTCGACCAAAAAAGCGTCCGCTAGTGGTGAGCCCACTAGATGGTATGTATGATATCCTGTAGGTTCCTAGGTCCTGACACCAGCCACTGGCTGCCCACATGGCTTCACGACGCTTCCACCTTCTCATCTCCCCATTCCTTGGCAAGGTCCATTCCTATGCTATTAATGCGGCGTCTCTTTCCTCGGACAGCCTGCGCGACCTGCCTTGCGTGATGGAAGCCTGGCTCGACACATGCTTATTGTTATCACATTTCCAACAAAACACTGTGATAACTGAAAGTTCCTTGCCAATCTTGCCAACAAAAACTGGATTGGACCCAAGACCAAGTCCCGCAAGCAGCAACTTGAGATTGTATGGCCAATTGCATGCCTTCTAATCAACCAGAGCCAGCGGATCCTAAAGAGACGTGAAGCAAAGTGGGAGTAATGTTCGGAGTAGTGAGGGCGATGAAGCGGAGAAGGGTTTGACTGGTGTAGCAACGAAAGGAGAGATGTTGGGTTAGGGTTAGGGTATCTTTACTCAGGCGCCTTGTGGCGAACAAGAGTTTCAAATATTCTCAGACTGGCATCTGGGACATGCTGAAAACCGAGCCAAGTTGTCAGGAGTGCCAGTTGGTGATACTTCATATTCCATATGAGCCTTCCAGAGTGCGATTTCACCACAAGCTTGTGGTATAATGGGGTGGTCAGTGTCCAATATTCCATAAGCTCCCTCTTGGTAAATGGCACTTTTGACTATGCAACTCTGTGATGGTAAGATGTCAGCTCCAATCATGTTCCCTGTTCCATAAGGAAGTCTTGATGTCAGGGTGTGCTATATAAAGCAATGCTCCCACACCTGGCCAATACAGATCCTGGTGAAGGCATATGAGGCAAACTTGTCCCAGAAAAACTTTTCTAAAGCTTTGTGGGTTAACCACAATACTGTAGTAGGGTGGTTAGATGGCAGATTAAATGGGTTAACATCTTTATCCACACCCTAAGTACTGAGCTGGTTTTCACTTCACAACTTTGTCACTTGACGCTGGGATAAGCAGGCAGAGGAATCCTTGGAAATCAAGATAGTAATTAAAAAGGGGTGTGGTGGTTAAGCAAAAGATAAAATGGTGCTTCAAGTGAGACCACTGTTTGGGCGTTGCATCGAGCGTCAAGGCATGACGTGGACACCTGTAGCGTTATTAAAATCTTTGACCAACCGCGAACGCTGATATCCTGATACAATGCTTGACGGAGCTTAGAGATAGGTAGTATCAAGCCCAAGCAATACTTAGATGTTTCCAGCCCGCATTTTTCCTTTTTTTCAGTGAGCAGCTCCCTTTCTGCTCTCATGCTCATATGCTTCCAGACTAACGAAGCTGATGTCTATGGTAAACGGTATACTCAAGTTTTTGAACAACATAAACTGAACAGATGATGATCTCCTGTTAGCAAATAACGCTCTTTTTCGAAAGGCCGTTTCCGCAAAAGAAGGGCTACCCACCGAATAAATTCGGCACAAAGAATGGCATATACCATTGCGATAGTGGCCATTTGCCATCCCTCCCATGTCGTAATGGGGGATGAAGACATGACGGCGTCCATTCGAAGGTTATCTAACTAATCATGGCGGCGTGCCCAGCGTTCGTTCAAAGGTTATTTAATCGTGGCGGCATGCGTTCGTTATCGGCGTTCGTTCCTGGAGGAGAAGAAGAAGAAGAAGGGAGACGAAAACAAAACGAACGGGGGATGGAGGGTCTATTTATACTGCTACCTCCCCGTCAGACCGCCAAAACAAAGGGCAAAATTAGGAAAATGCTTCAAAAAAACAAAAGAAAACTTACCCACTCGCACTTGCGCTGCGCAACGCTGGCAACGCTGGCAACGCTTGTGCGTTCGTTTCTCCCAAACACACGACTTTGGCAACATCCCCGAGTAAATGTTTGCGCCAATGACTTTGATGGACGAGTGTTGGTTGTCTATTACGGAAGTTGTTGAGATATCTTGTCTCTGCTGTCAGGAATCTAAGGGATTCCATGGCCGCTCGCCACCAGAGGACGTTCTCTTTTGGTCGAATGGCATAGAGGCATGATGGTTTTTCTCGACACGATGTGTAGGCGGCGACCAAATCATCGGTGTCATTTTTCACGTTGCTTATTTCGCGCCAATCGCGATACTCACCGGTCGTTTTGAAACCCAGGTAGCCCGATAGCAACGCCAGGTTCATATAATCATTTTCTTTTATTTTTTTGAAGCATTTTGAACAGAAGAGTGATAATGTGATTGTAGTTCTTCTGAGAATGAAGCTCATTTCACCTTGCTATTGAGATATTCACAACCAGAATTTTCTGGTGTTGGACTTGGCTGATTCTAAGTACTGCCAGCTGACCATCTTGATCCTGTTGGCTGGATATGGGGGTAGTGATTCATTTACTGCAACTTGGTTGCTTTTTGTAAGTCAACCTTCTGCATTACCGGCGTGAGAGAACTAATTGTACTACTGACGGCAGGATGGGCAAACGAACAGACAAATATGGCGGTATTTGAGCACGGCTTGAAACCAGAAGTTCAATACAAAGTGGTTGAAGAAGGGCCATACGATGATTTCAGAAAATATCTCAGAAGAAAGTAGATATAAGCTTTACTTAAGAGCTGCGGGTGAGTAACAATATGTTAAATCCAAGTCATATGTCCCTCTATCCGAATATCACATGCGGATCCCCAGTTAGCGGGTGGCCAATGTTCAAACGATCGAAATCTATCTCCAGATACATATCGAAGCCAGATAATGCGATAGATGAATTGAAGGCCAGCGACTTGCTTCCTGCTCCCAACGCACATGGAAACGTCTGTTCGTACAAGCCTTTGATATAGCAACATTCCGATGCGTACATACATCACTATGGCAGAGCAACCAAATATTGTCAGTTTCCAACCAAACCCCCATTCAATCGGTTGGAAGAAAATCTTCATCTAAATTGAAGTCAAACCTATTCGGGTCGTTGGGATTTACGGTATGAGATTGGGCTTGCGCGGGCATGGACACTGATGACCCAAAATTCGATGATATAGAGGGAACCGGTACTGTTCGATGACTTCTAAACGTGAGAAGGCCACGTTCATTGAGCCCCATTATGAAGTCAGATGTCCAGTGCATCAATTCCTGGTCGATCGCGTACTCCACAGCGACTGGTGCCGGCATTTTGTGAAAATCGCAGTTTACAAGCGACGGGATTGAAGAAGCGCTATTGGTATTTAAATCGATACCTGTCTGAGTACCCGAGCCTGAACTGCCCGAAATAAGAGGCGAAGATAAGGCAGTGTGGTCAAGTTGGGTATTCCTTGAAGACAAGAGTCCGTCACAGCGAGAAACGGAGCGACGGTTTATCGAGGATGGTTTACGAGGAGCATATTGGTAATCAGGATGATCTTCGGCATGTTTGCGTTTGATTTCATCAGCAAGGGCTTTAAAGTGAGCTTTGGTCTCAGCAGTCTCTGACTTCCATTTCTTTCCTAGAAGAATTGCTAACGAACGCGCGTTCGTTAGCAGAGTCCCAAATAGAGTGAATGCCAACTTACAAATATCATTATTGTGATATTCAGGGTGAGCCGCCTTGATGAGTGGGTGATGATGCTGTCGATATAAAATGAAGGCATTGGGTGGACGGGGAACTTTTGCAGGTTTGGCTTGAACAGTTTGCTTGCTTAGCTCTCCTCCGAGATTCTGGAGACTATGTGCGCCAGCCGCCATCGTCGGTAAAATCTGGGCTACTGTAGATTCAATTGCACCATCTAAGGCAGGAGTGGGCATGATGCGATAAACGTTGTTCGCATGATCCTCGAACGCAATGACCGGCACATTAAGCCTGGCACTTAAGAGTTATCAGTAAAATGGGATCAATCAACGTGTACTGAGTATACGTTATCCTACCTCAACCGACTTTTGATTTTCTCGACATTATCCGCCCCGATGAGTGAGGTGATATCCACAGGGAGAAATATTTCATTCTTCGTTTTCTGCAGGTGGCTCACAGCATGTTGCCAGATGAGTTCGACGACAAGCTCCTTGGAACCGGTCATTGGCTGAAAGCCAGTGGTAGCGATAGCAGCCATCTGAGAATGGCTTTCTTATATTTATTTAATGAGAATCAGGTTCTTAGCAGATGACAAGGATCTTTTACAATATGAAATAAAAAAAGTAGAAGTTGACTTTTTTTTTTTTTTTTTGTTAAAGTGAAACAGAAAGTAATGGCGAGAGAGTAGAAAAGTGAAGTGAGAGGAACGAACCTTGCCAGGACACAGTGCTAGCGTGGTGAGTTTCTTTGTTGACATCTCAAGTGGCTAAGTTTCTTTGAGCCGTAGTTACCGAAAACGGTGATGGCTTGAAATGTATGTATGTACTAATTTGAGGGAAGATCGCATAGCGCCTGTTCTTAGTTCTTTTTTCACATTCGTGATACCGTCTGCGTCCCGTAACCGCATTGACACTTATCGGCGTTGGCCTTGTTGATAGTGCAGGTACGCACGGAGGCCAATCTTACCCGTGCGCATCTGTGTGATCGCGGAGCTTATCGCTCTATGTGTTTCCATGTGTGTGTCGAGAGTCGCCTTTCCTGGCCGGACTCCAAGTTTGAAGAGGTCTCTGCCATGCTTTGCTTTCTCCCAAGATATTTCCCCTTCGCGTTTTTCATTGTCCAGCGGATGACAGATTTCATGGACGTCATCAGAGTCCGTAATGAGTCCGGCTCAGGGGTCAGTTCAGTGTTTACCCTGGGTTTGGGGTAGGGTTGGCAGCTTCCTTTGCCGCTCGATCTGCTTCTTCATTTCCTGGCATTCTGACGTGTGCTGTGGTCCAACGGAACTGCACTTCCCACCCAAGACCGCAGAGTTCGTCGAGCGCTTGTATGGCCTCAATGAGGATATATTGCCTGACAAAATGCTTGGGGTTCTGTATCGCTTGGATGGCGGCCTGGTTGTCAGTAAAGATGGCGCATTTTCCAGGGGTATTGCCGGCTGCATGGACGTCGAGTATTATATGGAGGGCTAGTGCCAAGCCTTTAAGCTCCGCCGCGTACACTGTGGACATGTTGGGCTTGCCCATATACTGAGTCTGTTTCGTGCAGGTGCTGTTGATCTGGAGCGAAGGTGCTACCGCAGCCGGCCCAACGTGACCATGGATGCTGCTCCTGTCCGTGTAGATGTGTATCATTGTTGGTTCCAAGGCATGATGTTCCTTGATTCCGCCCTCGGTGGGCTTGTTGGTACAGACGAAAGGGGGGATCCACCACGGTGGCACAACGTGTGGTTGGTGTTTCTCAAGTCAGTCAAGTTGCAGCTTGAACTTGTCTTTCAAGATGCCTGAGAACCGGTCAAGGGGACTCAGTGCATCGCGCTCTCGATTGGTTCTTTCGTTGGCTGCACTGAATGCGACGGCCATATCGGCGTGTAGCGGTGAGGTTCTTATTCGCATCGTAGCTTCTAGTGCTGTCTGCTCTAGTTGCTGTTGTACCGGAAGCAGGTTTGCTGCTACGTTTACTGCAGCCCCTGCAGTCGTTCAGAATGCCCCAGTGATGATTTGGGCTGCGCGTCTCTGGATCTTCTTGATGGTGGCTATCATGCTGCTACCACAGCTCATGTAGCCGGTCCCAGGGATGGAGCAACCATACAGTATCTGAGGTATGATCATTGCCCGATACACCCATCAAAGGTTGATTGCCCCTGTTCCCCATGTTGAGGATGCCAGAGCTGACAGCGCTGAGAGCCATTTCATAGTGCCTGCTTCTACCTTCTTGTGGTGGCAGTCCCATCAGAGCCTGGTGTCCATTTGGATGCCTAGGTATCGGCAGGATGGGGAGGTGGTGACCATGGCAGGTGGCAGGCGCAGGGGGTGCGTGCTGTTTGCTTTTGGATCTCTTGTGAAGTGGGCCAGCTCGTATTTTGCCGGTGCAAACTCCAAGCCATGTTTTCTTGCCCACTACTCAGCCTTCTGGTGGATCTTCTTCAGGGTCTTGCAGTTGCGTTGTGCGGTTGAGCCTACTGCTCGGGTTGACACACTGTCAATGTACCCAATTGCCTCTGTCTCCTTGGTTTTGCACACCTCAATGAGGTCAGTGTTGTAGAACAGATAGAGGATCAGCAAAATGGGTGATCCCTGTGGAATTCTGGTTTGAATTGGGCCCAAGGGTGCAGTGTACTCCTGCAATTTGAGATTGGTGGATCAGTTGCTGAGAAAAGACACTATCCAGCCTATGATCTTCTTGCCAACTTGGCGTTTTTGGAGATTACGTAGGAGGCATTCTCAAGAGAAATTGTTGTATGCTCCTGATACATCAAGCAGAAGTAGAGAGGCCACCTTTCCTTCTGACCATGCCTGGTGTATTTGTTGGAGGAGGAGGAGGTGCATGGCATGCTCGGTCGATGCCAATTTCCGACCCCCCAGTGTGGCGGCTGGGGACAAGATCGTGGGTTGTCGGCGAGACAGGCTAATCAGCTCGCGATAATAGCGTCCAGGGCCTTACCTAGCGTGTTGAGAAGGGCAATTGACCGGTACGCCTTGGGTTGCGTGTAACCGTCTTTTTCGCGACTTTCGGAGGACTACGGTGATGGTGTGTTTGATTAGTCAGTTAATTTCCAATGGAAAGCAGTTTGACTAGTTTAAGAAAACTTTGAACCATATTGATATCGACGTCACGCTTCTCCCCCGCCGGTCACCGCCGCCTGGTTGACGGTTGAGATTCCTCCCCAATCCCGCACGCTTGTTGTTTATTAGTTACTTGATGAGACACGCCTACTAAGCTCCTTTTGGTAATTTGATTCTTTGCTATTGACTAGCTGCTGATGTGGGGAAACCATTTTTGCCGTGGCAAGAAACTAGATATTATATGAAGTTAAGTATAACACAGAATTTGTTAAAAGCATTACAATCTTAAAATACTGTAAGAAGAGAATATTGTCTGCCATTTTAATCTAAAAGCAATAAGTGTTAAGCTGATTATAGTATCAACAATCTCTATTTTCAGTAATAGACTGGGAGGTGATTTTGTTATCAATGTGATAGATCATGTGAAGCCAATGTGAATCTACTTTGATATGTTCTATAGGTCCTTGATTTGGCCTGATCTCACCTGAATAAAGTGCATCCAGTGCATAATCTATCCGATTTAACCATTCTCTCCAATTTCGTGGGCGCAAACTCGTCAAGGTATCCATTTTGTTGTCTTCTCGATAATTGTTTCTAGCTCCACATCGCTCTTGCAGGTTCACAGCAAAACTATGATTTGTATAATGTTCGCGTTTATGATCATATATGTATTTCACCCGTCTTTTGCCTGATGACCATATGTGGATTCTGTCAGGAATCTAGCAGAGTTCGTTCCGACATTCTGGCCTACCATCTGTCAGGACTCAGGAATCTACGGGACCTCATACCATCTGGTGGGCTCACCACTCGAGGACATTCTCTTTTGGTCAGGTAACACACAGGTTTGATGGTTTCTCTCAACGCGATAGTAATTTCGTAGGTGGTGTTGAAGCTTAAAAGGCTCGGCTGTCAAGATAGCGGATTCATATATCAAACCTGTGTGCCACTTGGCCAAAAGAGAACGTCCTCTCTCATACCATCTGGTGGGCTCACCACTCGAGGACATTCTCTTTTGGTCAGGTAACACACAGGTTTGATGGTTTCTCTCAACGCGATAGTAATTTCGTAGGTGGTGTTGAAGCTTAAAAGGCTCGGCTGTCAAGATAGCGGATTCATATATCAAACCTGTGTGCCACTTGGCCAAAAGAGAACGTCCTCTAGTGGTGAGCCCACGAGATGGTATGTATGGTATCCCGTAGATTCTCGCCCACACCCATTGCAGTCTGGGCCTTAACTTGCATCAACAGTATCTCAATACTGTGATGATGAAAACCCTGCAACCGTGGGGAGGTGTTCGAACTCACCTCAAATGGCCTTTGTCTCTGCCCACAGGTAGGCGATCACGAATTGTTAATTGAATCGCCGTTGGGCTTCCAGAACGGTTGCTGCTGGAAGCTGATCCAACTGCACCATTCCAATAACCTGAATCATCGGCCTCTTTGTCTGCCCTGATCAACTGGACCGGGCCATCTGCCGTCTTATTTCGACGGTCTTGGCTGTCTCAAGAACCATCAGATGATTGGAAGCTACAAAGTAAATTTCCACTACCAGTAAATGATGAGACAAGATGTTGGCTCTTGCTTGAATTGAGAAAACAGTAATCCCCACTGCAGTTAGCCACTTCTGGTAGACATTCAAATGTGATATATAGCTTCATGCTTGGCACATCTGTATTGCAGCATACCACCTGAAATGTCACTGAATGATATCCAAGTTTGTGGCGATACATTGAATTGGAGACCTACCACCGAGGACGAAACGACAGATTCGACGCGCTATGGCCTGTTAATGTAGAATAAATAGGATCACAAGAATAATATTAAGAAATTCCTGGGTAGCTGGTTCGGGGAGGACATGGATTTCCAAATCCTGCGCCTCACTTGTTTGCTAGCCTCTACCAGAGGTATTCGAGAGTGGAGGACATGGGGCTGAAGCTGAATTGGTGGAAGCAGCTCTGGACGGCCTTGGATTGTCAAAGAGACTGTCTGGGCCAGCGGTTCTAGCCAAGTGCAGCATTCAGGATGCAAGTGAAAACCGCCCGTTCGGCATGCTGATAGTGGTCGAATTATATAGGTCTGCTTGTTTGCCATAACTTGTTGTGCTGTAGAAGTGTGCTTGCTGCAGAGGCCTTTGCCATGTATGAATGCTTCTGCTAAATATGTCATTAGATAGTCATCCTGAAACCAGCCATCCACAAGAGGATTTGCCTTAGAAGAATTGGAGTTGGCTTACCAGAGCTAGCAGCTTGCATTTCAGGAATAACATTGTGGAGAGCTATTGCAATTTTATCTGGAAGCTTCTGCAATGCAAATCAACAACAGCCTTTCTATTCTGAAAGCATGATACTTACTTTGAGAGATTCATGAATATTGCTCATGACATCAAATGTGCCCTTCAAGAGCTCCTTGACTTCTTTTCCTCAACATGCTTCATGACAAGACATCAAAACTGCGACTGCAATGGCTGCACCAGCAGGGTATACACGACGTAGGTGGAGCCTCTCCGCAACCACGATGAGGCGAAGTGCTTTCACAGGCATGTAAAGCTGGAGGTCGTGTCTCCTCAAAAAGTCAAACAGCCCGCTATGCAGCTTATCGCCTTTCAACTTCTTTGGGACATTTTCAGAGACGGATTGCACTGGTAGAGATGATGCCAGTCCTAAGATTAAGCGTTGTGCCGACTAGGAAGAAAATCAATGGTTCATCCTGGAATTTTTTCGTTAATTCCTGTCGTGTGTCGGGTTGGGTGTCGGGAGGGATGTAAAATAATTACAGTTCTACAATTTGATCAATCAACAATTCTGTGTTGTGCAGTGCCTGTCGTGAACGATTCGAAATATAAGTCTAGAAAATCCCGGCAGAACAGGCGCAAGAACCATGGAAGATGTGGAAGTGAGCAGGAGTAAGAAGGGAAAAACAGGAAAAAAGAAAATCCTTACCCAATGCCTCGATCGGCTGCACTTTCTCGTTCCATAATCAGTGTAAATGCTGGCATGTCCTCAGGGTCCAAGGCTGGGTATCCATCCATCCACTCTAAGCTCACACAATCTGACTCCCCACAGGGAGGGCTTTTCCCATTCACAGCCAATCTTGAGCGGGCGGGTGGTGGTCTGTTGTTGTGGACGGGGTGAATGTCCTCGACAATAACAGTAACCCGCTAGGTAGCGGCTGCGCGCCCTCCTCTTCTTGCTGCCCACATTTCAGTTAAATGCATTCGCCATTAGGAAGAACTTCTTCAACCTCGCCGACGCCGCTTCTTACTCCACCAACCCCAGCGTCGAGGAGGCAGCCAGCTGCGTGGCCGCAGCTAGTGCCCCCTGCAACTGCCGGGAGACGGCTTCACACGGTTTCTCTAGTTTCTGGCAATAAGAACACTTCGAGAATTTGGCGCATTTAATGCACCATGCAGCCTTTGAACCGCTCTCTCGCGGCGATTCGTGTGTGCGGGTTGTTTGGTGAATAATTGGCACGGCCAACCTGCAATTCGACCCGCTTTCAGTAAGCCACTGCCTCAACTAAACCTTTATCGCGTCGGGGCTCTATTATATCTCAAGAGATCATTCCAGAGAAGTTCGTAACCGATAGCATTTCTCTTGTTTCGGATAGTCACGGTTCTATACCAAAAGAGAAGCGCCACGTATGGCCCCATTAGGCTTTCACCGCGGACTCCATTCTGCAGCGCTAGGTGATATGTTATTTCCGGATGGTGTTCCATATTCTTGCTCGGCCCTATGTTGATAATGATCACTCACGCTTTTTCATATCTTTGTTTGTGTTGACACAATATCTGACAACGCTTCATATTTTTGAGTCATACTTGTCGTATTTTTAGGAACCGTATCCATCATTTAACGACATCCAACGACAAGGTAAAAGGCGGCTTTTCGGTGTGTCGGTAGGGTCCAAAGGCATAAGTGTGGGATGGACATGTGTGGATTCGGGCCAGGGTGCGTAAGAAATCCAGGGTATGGATCTTGAAGCTGGGCATCGTATTTTTGAGCGATCAATTCAATAAACATTGTTTTCCCATTTGTCGTATATATTGAGAATTCTTGTCTCCGTCATAGCAATTGTCAGGACTCAGGATTCTAAGGGATACCACACATACACGATGCCGTACAGTCCGACATTACCTAGGGTGGCCAGCTCAGCGGCAAGCAGACCAAGGGCAGGGTCGTACAAGACGAGAGCCCTGAATCAAATCAGCATTCAGTTTCCATTACACACTGCGTACGATAGAGTTGCAGAGGGAAGAGCTCACATTTGTGTGCAGAGAGTGAGGGCGGGTGGATGATAGGGGCTAACGCCTCATCCTCAGTGGTTTTCTCTGGGAAGTCGTCTGCGGGTATCTTGGGTTTGAAGAACCGGCGTGCATTGAGATGGCCGCGGAAGATATGACAAGAGGGCGGGTAGCGCAGCGTTGCCAACAAAGAGGAGCGAGAAACGAGCTAGGCAAAGAGGTGTGTGTGTGTGTGTGTGTGTGAGAGAGAGAGAGAGAGAGAAGGAAGGGGGGGGGTTATTTATAACTTCGGATAGGGAAAAAGTCTAGAGCCATATATGATAGGAGACAAGGTTTGGGTAAAGCGATTGCAAAGTGAAGTAAAAGTGAGCTCTTTGGGATTGGAAATAACCTCAGTGCAGGGAAAGTAAGTGATGCCGAATAGGTACATATAAGGTTGCCATCAGCCTGTTCTCGCGTGAATTCTTTGGCCAGTAGGAATCTCCGGGTTTTCACCTCTGAAGCCGAACTGGGCGAAAGAAAGCGGCTGAGCTGTCGTAATGGGAAAATGAATAGAATATGGGTTCAAAGTAACCAATGTTAAAGAAGCCGAATGGTGAAAGCAAAGAATCGTCGGCAAGAAGCAAATGAGAGTGGTGAAATATGTATGTACTTACTGAGAGAAGTCGTTAATACCTTCATCTAAACAGCGCAATTAGCAAATGCTGGGAAACGATTTGATTCACCAAAAGTGAATGAAGAGGACAAAGAAAGGGACAAGTCTTTATCAGAAGTTCAAACAATGAAATGGAAGCTGACAGGTCGTTGTGACTTAATCCACGAAAATTTAACCAACATGGAAAGTAGTTACCCAACGCATAAAATGCAGCGAAAGATTAGTATAGCATGTATACATTGCCATAAGCGCTTTAACATGAAGTATGCTTAGCGAGATGTATAGTACAGGGAGCAGACACGAGAGGTGAAGTGCGCATTTGGAAGCTTCACTAACTTCTACCGTAGCTCGGGAGTTAGCTGGGAAGAGGCGGATGAAAGCACGCGGAAACAGGAGGCAATACAAACTCTAGATACAAGGTTCTTGGATATATCAATCAAAATAGATTGAATGGTAGATTGCGTCGAGGGCATTGAAAGTTAGGAAAGCTGGGAGTTATATCAATGCGGTTCCTCATCGGGTGGCTGAATGACTCGAGGAACTTCAAGTAAATTCGGCGATCTTTGCAGTCTCTCTACTTGAATCCCTGTTTCCTGAGAGTCATCTTTGCTAATGCTCGTACGATCATCAGCGTCCTTTGATTTCCTGGTTTCCTCTTCAGCCGCTTTTCTCTGCGTACTTCTCTCTCTCGAACTGGCCGACCTCAATGCCCATTCCTTCCCTTCACTTCCCAGCTGACTCAACCACTGCCAATCTTCTTCTTCCACCAGAATACCGCTGTTTCTGCCCCCACTAGATCCTCGGCTATGGCTATGGAATGAAAACCGACCCGTCCGACGATGCTCCGCACTGCGACGTTGCTCCACATTTGGAACTGTTAACTGTTTACGATCCTCTTCAAAGACGTTTTCAACTGCTGGAGCAGCGGGCACAGCCGCCGTTTCAGTGGCATGAACGAGTCCCTCAGCAACCGAATATGTGTCACTCGCAAGATCGTCGAGGCCTATTTCGCCACTTTCAAGCCTAAGCGTATCTTGATCAACACCTTCAGCCCGCGAAATCTCAGAAGTCCAGCGCCAAATAAGACGTCTTTTGAATCGAGACACGGCGCCAAGATCATCCTGAGTGCCAGAAGCCCCCGCCCTAATAGTCTTGCTGGGATCACTCCAACGTTTGATAAGGTACCATTTAATCTTTGCAAAACGTCCTTTGGGTACAACATAGTCGCGGGGCCCACTCCGGGACCATAAATTCGGATTGGTATTCGCTAAATCGTTGAAGAAATTCTCATAGATACCACGTCGGTAAGGAGTGTTTCGCTGAGAGGTGAGAGTGTGTTTCCAGAAATACCATGCAATAAGGACGCCCAGCATAAATGGCACTGATGCAATGAAATACCACTTAATACTGGGGTCATCGCTAAAGGTGTCAACATTCATGCCTGTAAAGTTGAAATTAGTCACCGGCATTCGTATACGAAAATTCGGCAAAAGCAACTGACCAAAGAAACCCGTGATAAATGTTAATGGCAAAAATATAAATGTAATCCAACTCAAACGCCACACTAGTTATGTTAGCATAGCCTATGCTCCTTCCCCAGGTTGATATAAAACATACTGCTGACACCGAGTCGAATGTTCTGCCTGCTGTCCCGAATGGAGACTGACTGATATAACAAAGATATCAGGTTCTTAGTGGGCTTGATCAAATCCTCGGTGATAAGGTTGCTGAGTCTATCGAAATCACTCGGTGTACTATCCAGCCAAGGATCATCTCTCTCCATGTCGTCTAGAGATAGTTAGAGCTGTTACCGTATCATCCAAGGTCAGGAGCTATGCCTCACCAGTCAAGTCTCGTAGCCGCGTCCTCAGCTCCTTGATGATATCGATGTGCAGAAACATCAATTTCTCCATTTTCAACCACAGATTCGAGTTGGTCCATAACTCAGGCGCACGAGTTTCATCCTCGGGATGCTCATAAATCTTATCCTCTAGAATACTCACATGGTCGTATGCGAGATCTAGTAGCGTATCCCACGTGCCGGCGAGCACTTTAAATATGTCTTCTAAAATAATCCGAGTGCAATGAAAGGCGAGGTCGTCATCCGTGGCAACTAAATCACGAGATTCAAAGGCTAGGAAGAACGGTAGCCGGCGCCATCGGGCCTCCCAGGTCTGGCGAGGAGGAATTAAAGTGTTGTCAAGAGTACCGGAATGGGAATTATCAAATATGAGAATGGCGTTTCCGTTGTCGAGAGTATTCAGTCGTGGAATGTACTCCTTCGGAGCCTTGCCATAATGACCGTCGATCTGAGCATCAGAAAGATAGGGATTTGTAATATCGGGATCGGTCGGCGGTGGCTCAGCAGTAACCTGCTTATGTTGGATGTAGCAGCTAACCCGCTGAACGTAAACATCGAAGCCATGAGTTGGACTGTCTATAAGTCAAAACTCCTAAGCTAGCAAACCACGCGTGCCATGACGCGCGAATGCAAACACGAGCAACCGCTCAGCATAAATTCCTTCCTCACTAGGATAACTGAGGACTATCCGCGCAACTTACCCTGCTCATCAAAGCAATTCAATTCCATCATCTTAAACCCATCGTCCTCGCAGCGATTCGTTGGATCCGGAACATGATACTGTTTCAAATAATCGACCGAAAATGAGGTCTTACTGATCCCCCGCCACGGATCATACTGAACTTTCCATGTCTTCCCGTTCAAGAATGGTTTCCCACCCCGACGCTCCGGTCGTCTGTGCATGACATATCGTCCAAAATCTGTACCCACCAGATCATCCCGATTGTCGATATTAAATTTCCGTAACAGGTACCTCGCTGCCCAGTCGGCGTTCTGTACATGGAAGACTCGAAGGATGGCCTCGTTGTTTCGTTGGGGGTTGCTGTAGACTTTACGCAGGTCTTGGATATCGTAGATTTCCTGCGCGGCGACTTTGCGCATACTGCTCTTAGTAGTATCTGCAAACAAGTTTCAGCAAAAATAGAATTGCTAGCCAAACGTACGCTGGAAGGTAGGCTTTGTTACCCTGTTTCACGAAGTCAATGAGCAAAACACGCCCACAGTGCTGGTCAATCTGGGAGTAATCCTTGTGCCATTTTGGCCCGAGATCATTGTGTGTTCGTCGCCCTGATATAATAAAACAAAATACCCGTTAATACTTCTAACCAGCAAAGATGCAGGAGGAGCAAAAACTGTGCTATTCTTACTGATTCTCGTGTTCTGGGGACTACCGCCTTCAGTAAACAGTTCCTCCGCAACACGAGGCGACGTCGCTGGCGACCTCTCTCCTACTCATAGAACCAATTTCGGTGTTAGAAATAAGAAAAGCTAAGTTTCAATCAAACAAAAGCGACTGATTAAGGTTGTACTGCCCGTTTCTCATACCTGGAACTCTATGCCCGGTTGACCCAAGGTTCGACGTCTCCAGGCGCGGGGCCTGGGCTGTTGGAACCGCATGTTCATTCGGGAATTCGCCCATCTCGGTTCTTGTTGATATCCGCTGTCCAGATGGAAAAGCAAATAGACGACGGAAAACTCAACTTATCTTCATTTGCGATCGACATCACCCCCGGCCATAGCTCGTGGCTATGTAGGTGTTGAAGTACTTGGCTTCTCTCCTCCACGAGACGCAGGCTGCCGTTGCCATGACCCCCGCCACATGACTCGCTCGCGTTGATCATCAGCTTTACCTGTCAACTCTGGATATTCCTTGAATGTCATACGGAGCCTGTCAGTTGGCATAGTTTTCTATTTGAAGATGACTTGCCATGATTGACAGTGTGCTCATCACGCTTTCACTAATCAAAAGCCGACGGAAGAAGTCGGGAAATTGCTGTGATTTTGTTGCCTCTGAGTAACTACCTAACATAATAATATGAAGATAATAGGGATTATCCTCTCTTGCTATTGTATTTTGCCTTTAAAAACGCCTGAGATAAACATATCCAGTTCATATTACAATGTAAGCCCAGGCTCCATGCCTAAATCTCCTAGACGCCAGGCTTCGTTCTCCTCCAGCGTTACCTGCGGGAAAGACTTGACAATCCCGATCAAATGCGCCACCCATATATCCAGAACCCAATGCCGTATAAAGAGGTGGGAACGGACCCAACTTTCCTTGAGAACTCCAAAACTGCCCCTAGGCTGTTAACCTGCAGCAAATGACACAGACAAAGGAATAATAGAAAAGATGCCCAAATTTCAACGTCTAATCCGCGCGGCCCTGGGTAACTTTGGCCGCCTGAACGGCGGACATCTTTTGAATCCAACCTTGAGTAGGATGCGGCTTCTTGACGGTACGAAGATCGTCTGCTGTGAAGCCTGGAATCCTCATGTTGTAATTACGCTCGAGCACAAGTTGAATATCACGTATATCGAGGGTTGCCGAAGGACGAAGTTTTGCGAGACGGCAAGCTGCAGTAATAACGTCGTCAACGAAGTCATCGGCCATCTGGAGGAGAAACTAAACGATGTTACATCAGCGAAAGTCAAATAAACAATGATAGCCGCCAATAATATAAAGTACTATACCTCTTCAGCGTCGGGTGTCAATCCTTCTCCATCACCACCACCAGTAACTTGCTTCACTAAAACATCGAGCATCTTCTTGCTCAGGACGTGCTGGCCTTCACCCTCCAAAACATAGCCAGGATGTTTCTGGATAGCTGGTTGACCCATCACGCCTGTGGCTCCATGGCTGGGTCCACTAGTAAGAGTCGGACGTGCGGGGGCCATGCTAACAGGCTCCGGGGTAGGGACGTTCAAAGTCTTTGGGATCGACATTGTAACATTGCGCGTATCGCCGCGGCTAGTAGCTTGGTTTGGTGGGTGAGCGTGGGTAGTAGCCGGCTGCCCTGCAGCACCTTGCTGGTTCATCGCGTTCGAGTAGCTTTGTGCGGCTTGTGCCATTGCAGCTTGTTGAGACAACGGACGTGGAGGACCTTGAGTGGTTGGAACTTGAGGAGCAATGGCAGCTGCTTCTTGAGCTTGTTGCTGCTGACCAAATGCATTTAAGGTTGGGGTTTGCGCGGCAGTCACCGGTTGCTGAGTTGGCGGGTGGGTGCCGCCAGTGACAGAAGTAGTACCCTGGCCTGGAATTTGGGAAGGAGCTTGGCCAGCACGAGCAGCAACCACGGCAGAATTAATCGTATGCGGAGCAGGTGCCGTAGTAACAGGTTGTTGGGAACGGCCATCCACTGCAACTTGGCCTGGCAGAGAAGCATTTTGAACCCCTTGTCGAGCTGCTGCGAGCTGCTGCGTCTGGACCCGGAAACTTTCTTGCTGTTCTTTGAATTTTCCCAAAAAGTCGCTCCCTTCACGCAGGAGTCTCTCTGCAGTTGCCTGGCGATTCTTGAATTCTTGGACCTCCTCTTGGCTAATACTCCCAGAGCTCTGGCGCTGCGCAAATTGCTGTCGTATTTCATTCAGTTTAACCTTGCCGAGCTCTTGTTTCTGTAGCGCAAGACCATAGCGAAGCCTTGCTTCCTGCATCCAGCCCTCAGACTGCTCCTTTGTAATATTGGGAGGTAGGATAAAAGTCAGGGTGTCAACTTTCGTGCGAATCTGAGGCAATAATTGCTGGAAGCTTTGTGGAACGCCGATCTGGGGTCTCGCTTGGGCGGTCGGATTAGCGCCGGCTTGGGTAGTGGTAGGGCGATTCATCTGGGCCTGTGGCTGCTGCGACTGCTGTTGCGATGCTTGCTGAACTCCCTGCTGTGTCTGTTGCTGCTGCTGTTGCTGCTGAGCCTGGACAGCCTGAGCCTGGGCTTGAATATGCTGGGCTTGCTGCTGCTGTTGTTGCGCAAGTTGCTGCTGCAGTTGCTGCTGTTGGCGATTTGCTTGGAACATCCTCATGCCTCTCATCAAGCCTTGAGAGATTTGGGTTAATTTCGTATGTGCGCCGTTGTACTCATTCGATCCCGGGGGGTGTGAGTTGAGGATGTCCCAGAGACCCCGCACCATTGCTGTATGTGATTGTTTCTGCGAGTCTAGCAAGTGAGGGAGTTTTTGAACCTGATCAGTTCGGATTAGTGCGGAATTTTGTTGAATCAGTGGTGCGGCTGGCTGGTTTCCAGCCCCAGGTTGAGTCTCCATCTCGGCAGAACCAGCAGCAGGCAAGTCGCAACGCTGGTACTATGTAACTAACAACTCTAGAGAACAACTAGGTGATCATAAAAGGACAGCTAACTGAACAAACCTGGAGAGTGTGGCAATGAAACAAGTGTGAGTCTGATGAATCCAGAGGGTGCTTGGGTGGCTTATGATATCAAGATGCTGCAACTCTACTGTCCAAAAGCGCTTCCAAACAAAGCTTCCTGGGACCATGGGCTTCGGTCTTGGCATGACTTTACTCTTAATCCCATGGCAACCAGGTAAAGGAAACATAAAGCGACAAAATGAATATCTACTTGCGTTAGGAATATATGCTTGCTTTCTGTTTGCGTTGCATACCGCTTTCATCTTTGTAAAGTGTCGAGATGCATCACATTAGAACAATGCTCCATGAAAGGAAATGTGACGAAAACTGGTATACGATCAATTCACGACAGCAAAACACACGACGAGCAGCGGACAAAACTATTGGTTGGTCAAGGTCTGACAATTTGACAAGGAGATCCAGTCCTAGGCAGCAAAACCCCATTTCTGCCACCGCGTCGGTTCCTGGCTTTTGGGCATCGGATATTTCCACAATAACTAAAACCTCTTGAGGGAAGTCGCTTAGATTCTATAGACTCCATCAGGTATGTAGAAAATGAGAGATGTAGAATCCCGTGCCAGTAGACGATCGTTTTGATTGTCCTTCCGTAAAATGTTTGGACTAAGCCAACCTCGGCCGGTACGAGTTTTAGGAGCCCATGATAGTAGCCTATTTGCTCTAGATAGGCATACAATTCGCCGTTGGTGAAATACCGCGGTCGTCACAATGGTAAATTAACATATTAGAAGGGCTCGAACATGCAAACCATGGTATTTGGCGAGGGGAAAGAAGCTCAAATAATTGGCCTATTTGCCGCTTCGTCGAGAGAATTATTCTTGTCCAGTAAAGCACGTCGGAATTTCCTATCGTAAAAGGCCTCCGAGGTCCCTCTCCAATCCGTTAACTCGATCCTCAAGAGCTCGCTTCCGATGCTCTAATTCGCGGATCTCTTCAAGTTCACGTTCAAGATCATCGTCTGATATACCTGTTGGATGTTGTTGTATTGATTCGAGTTGTTCTGCACGGTAGGAGTCAATGCGATATGGATCTGAAAGATTCATTTGCTCCAGTTGCTCTGCTTGGTCGAAAACACGCTCTTCTAGACGCGCTATCGATTCGAAGACTTCTTGATATCGCTGCCTAAGGGAGGTGATCTGGTCTTTAGCTCCCACAACAGGACTTGACGTTGCTAGTGATTAGCCGGAAAGTAGTCCGGGTGAGAAAAGCCAAGGTCACATACTAAACGTTGCAAAGCATTTCAGCTCCACGTAACAAAACATCAATGTTCACCTCTCCCTGACTAGTTCGGTTTGAGGATGTCTTCGTGGACTTTCGAATTGCCTCCATCATGTCTCCTCCCAGCACCCGTGCAACGGCTGATTGATTCCTCCGGTTCCTTGCCGAATGGATCCGGTTAACCATTGTTTCTTTCTCTGCTTCGGCAGGAAACGTGGTTCCTCTACGAGTCGATCGTCGATGGGGGTGCTTCATAGCAGGATCGGCGGAGAAGAGCGCACGTTCATGGGCTTCGGTATCCCGGACGAGTGTCGTTATATCGTGAGGTCCTAAGAGTGCATTGACAAACATCTTGGGAGGCGGGAAGCTATCTCGTAGCAGCGTTAGCTATACAGACAGGCCGGCAGGTATGGAGTCGCGGTCTTACGGGAGTTCGGCTATGGAGGTTGCAGAAAGTGAGATCTGCTCCAGGTGATTCTGTAGTAGAGTTGACATGATTGCTATATGTTCACAGACACCCGCAAGTAATATCTCCAGGGAAATGTCAGCAAGTGAGGGCTATATTTACGTTCAAGCCCTACAAGAAGTGCACAGACAGACGATGGATATCTGAAATGCCAAGACCTTCCACTGCAGAAGAAGAGCCAGCTGACTTGGGCGACTTTGGCGATGGTCACACTGCCAGCATTAAAATATTATCATCTTCGACCTCGAGGCTTTGGGTGGCACTGTGCTCGGGCCAAAGATCTTCATAGCTCGCCCAGGCAGCGAGACAAAAGTGTTTGTGACGGTTCCTCTGGAGGCAGATCAGAACAACAAGGCTGGTTGGCACCACTCAATTCTTCGCCTCTGCTGACTACAACGCGCCATTCAGACACACCTTGCTTCGCTCGAACCTACCAACTTCCCTTCTTCAAACATCCCTTTCTCCCTCCCTACCAACAGCTGTGAATTTCCCTTGTGCAAAATAGCTGTAGACTTTGTATTTTGTCTCGCCTTCAGATAGTCATATCTGCTTGTTTTACTCGTTCTTCTACCGCCTTCGCCGACTTTCTCCAACCCAGGCCACAGCTGGTTCCAAATTCCGGCCGCTGACTGGTGTCTGTCTCCCCGAGCTACCTCTATAGCTCAAAGATGCCCGCAGAAAAGCGCACATTAAGGTCCAACAGATCGGACGCCTCTGCAAACGGAGAGAAGGCTCGATCAAACTCCCAGACTTCCGGCTCTAGCAAAGATAAACCTGCCCCAACCGCCCGCTCAACGTCCACCCGAAGTAAGGCGAAAGGCGGCTCGGAGAACAGAACAACAATGCCCGGCGACAAATCACAAACAAATGGCACAGATTCTATTGAGAACGGTGTTCATGGCTCCGAAGATGTGGAGATGGGAGGCGATGGCATGAATGGCTCGAAGCAGGATCACGATGGCGACGAAGAGATGACGGTGGCTATGCCTCCTTCGAAAAGTCCTAAAGAACATGGGCACAATTCTGGAGACATTGCAATGGAAGGAACAGAGAATGAGGTACAAGTTCCAGAAGCAGTTGATCCCAAGGCCAAAGCATTGTCAGGTAAGTTCATTTGTTTATTTGCCTTCGTTGGTACTCCCCCCTTTTCATTAGCTGGGTACTGATCTTTACGTCGAATATCAAGATATCAAGAACAATTTTACTCTTTTAGAGCGAGCTGTTGCACATTTCGATCCGCGATTTACCTTACGAGTGCTTCGAACGATCTCGTCAATGCGAAAACAACTGTCTGCTGACTTGCTGGCTCAAGTAATCGTGGAGACATACCAGCGATCTGATTCAAGAGCATTCGTTTTGCTAAACGCTTTGAGTAAAGAAACTGCCTTTAATGCGATGGGCAACGATATATCTATGGACGTCGATAATGGCTCAAAAAGTCCCAAGTCTGGTATTCCCAAGGAGATCATACCCGAAATAGACATTTATCTCTCAATTCTCATTCAAATCTACCTGTACGATATAAGGGAATTTCAACACGGCGCAGAATTTTCAAGCGCGCTTGTTGAAAAGCTACGAACCCTTAACCGTCGCACTTTAGATGCTTTGGCAGCTCGCGTTTACTTTTATTACTCCCTGTTTTACGAGCAAATTGCACCACTCCCTCCATCGCCAACTGCCGCAGTCATTTCGATTCGACAGCCACTACTCACAGCGTTACGCACGGCGGTTCTCCGGAAAGATGAAGACATCCAAGCAATTGTTACCAACCTCCTCCTTCGAAACTATCTTTCGACCTCTCATATCTCACAAGCAGATCTATTTATTTCCCACTCGCAATTCCCTCAAGACGCATCGAACAACCAGATTGCACGATATCTTTACTATCTTGGTCGCATTCGAGCGATCCAGCTACGGTACACCGACGCCCACCAACATTTGACGACCGCTACGAGAAAGTCTCCCTCAACGCATAGTGCTGCTGGATTCTACCAAGCTTCGAACAAACTCCTTGTTGTTGTGGAATTGTTGATGGGTGACATCCCTGATCGCGCAATTTTCCGCCAGCCGGCTCTCGAACGGGCCATGTACCCATACCTCTTGCTGGTGCAGACCGTTCATGTTGGTGATTTGGATGCTTTCCTCAAGGTTGTTCAAACCCATGGTGCTATTTTCCGGAAAGATGGAACATATACCCTGATCCTTCGACTTCGCCAGAATGTGATCAAGACAGGGATTCGCATGATGTCGCTGTCCTATTCGCGAATTTCCCTGCGGGATATTTGTCTTCGCCTGGGACTTGATAGCGAGGAGTCAGCGGAATATATCGTAGCCAAAGCCATTCGCGATGGGGTCATTGAGGCCACTATTGACCATGAACATGGGTATATGAAGAGTAAGGAAGTTGGAGATGTATACGCCACTCAGGAACCGGGAGAAGTATTCCATGAGCGAATTCAAGCATGCTTGAATCTTCACGATGAGAGCGTCAAGGTACGTAATATCAACAGATTTCAATCGTTGCGGCTGTATGGTCTAACTTATTTTGGCAATAGGCCATGAGGTTTCCAATGAACCAGCATCGCCTAGAGTTGAAGAATGCCCAGGAGGCCCGCGAACGAGAGCGCGAGCTTGCCAAGGAGATCGTAGAGGGAGACATGGACGATGATGACGCTGGCGGGGATTTTGATAGTATCTAATTGGAGCGTGCTGGAATGAGATTTCTGCCGTCTCTCTCGCTGCTCCCACTCGGCGTTATTCAGGATCGCATTTCCTCGTCGTGTTTTATCCTCCCTCGATGCCTTTCGTTTCTGCGAGATGTTTTACCTGGTTTCTTTCTGGCACTACAGCTACAACCAGTACGGATCAGTAACTGTCGACAACCTGTCTTACATTCTAGTGGTTTTTCATTTTCACGGGAGAGTACGAGGGCTTTGGGTGTATGTACAGTCGCATTTGATTGTCGGTTCTTGTCGTCCATCACATAGGCTTCTGCTGTAATCTCTCTCCCGCTCTCGTATATTCAAGTTAGTCAGAAGTTAGACACATAGCTCGCTCGCACTGATGTCATCATAATCGAATTTCATGCTTTCTTCGCAGTGTTTATTTGTTGGGAACAGCATGGGACGCTACTAGAGTACCTTTAGACATCTCTACTCTAGTAAACAGCCGTGAGAAACTGTCAGCAGCGTTATTATGTGTTGTTTTGGTTGTATCGTCAAGGAGCTGTGCAAAGGGACCAACCAGCTCACCGTCGTTTGTCACTAACCTAGGCTGCTTTTCTAACGGGCGGAAAAAAGTTACTTTCTCAACCTCCAACACAGCATCTCTCAACGCCCAAACCACCGCCTCGCTTCTCTCCAATAAACCTGGTAGACTTACTTCTTTAACGAAGCTGCCTGTGTTGCATGTTGATTTCCTCGCCAATTGAACTGACGTCTCCTCCGTCATGAGAGCTCGATCAGGCCTCCGAGCCTGGAGAGGCCTTGTACCAACTTCCACATCCTCCCGACCAACTTCGTCGATATGCTCCCAATGCCTGCTGCATACTCGAAAAAGCCTCGTCTACGTCCCTCCGACCCTCGCGTTTACATATCGCAGCTACCATCCGTCTCGTCGAAAAAATCAGCAATCAATCCTCTCCGCAGCCGTGTCGACCGCACAAAACATAATCTCAAAAACGATCCCCATAAAGCTTCCGCCAGCCACGAGCTCTGTAACAGCTGCAGGAGGAATCCCAGAGATATCTGTCGATCCGCTACGCATGGTCGCTAAGGAATTGAAATTCCTTAAAAAAAATATCCGGCAGTTACTCGGTTCTGGACATCCCCTTCTCGACAGAGTAGCCAAGTACTATGCCCGCAGCGAAGGAAAGCAAGTCCGGCCGTTACTAGTGCTTTTGATGTCCCAAGCGACAGCGTTGACTCCACGGTGCCCAGGAGGTCGACAAATTTTTGATGCCGACGGAATCAATGCATCAATCAGTTCGCCGGCGATCCTTGCCGATACCAATCCGGATTACAGCCTTTTAACATCGCCAGGAGTGATGGGGAGTGAGACGGCCTATATGTTTTCCGAGGGTGATGCCAATATTCTACCTTCTCAGCGAAGATTGGCGGAAATCACAGAACTAATCCACACTGCGTCGCTCTTGCACGATGATGTTATCGACAACGCGGTCACGCGACGGTCGGGTGCCTCCGCGAACCTCGAGTTTGGCAACAAGATGGCCGTTTTGGCGGGTGATTTTTTGCTTGGACGTGCGTCTGTGGCTCTGGCGAGGTTGAGAGATCCCGAGGTCACGGAGCTGTTGGCCACTGTGATTGCCAACCTGGTTGAGGGCGAATTCATGCAGTTGAAAAACACTGCGCAGGATGAAAGAAACCCATCGTGGACCGAGGATATTATTACTTATTATTTGCAAAAGACGTACTTGAAATCGGCTAGTTTGATCAGTAAGTCATGTCGTGCTGCAGCGCTACTGGGACAGAGTGCACCTGAAATCGTGGAGGCTGCATATACGTATGGAAGGAACTTGGGCCTGGCGTTTCAGTTAGTGGACGACATGCTGGATTACACCATTAGTGGAGAAGAGTTGGGCAAGCCAGCCGGTGCAGATTTGGAGCTAGGCCTTGCGACGGCTCCGTTGTTGTTTGCTTGGAGGTCGCACCCTGAGCTAGGTGCATTGGTTGGACGCAAGTTTTGCCATGAAGGAGATGTTCAATTGGTAAGTAAAAGGCTTTTTGACTTAGATTCTGCCTTATACTCTTCATCTTCCGCATGCAGAAGCCCGCGTAGGGCTCTTCCTATCGCCCCCTTTCTCTTATGCTCTGCTGTTTTCGGAGCCATACTTCGTTTTCATTTCGAATTAATAGAAACAATATGTTCCACTAACCTTTTCCCGTTTGCAGGCCCGCCAAATTGTCTCTCAGTCCGATGGTCTTGAACAAACCCGTGCCTTGGCCCAAGAGTACTCTGATAAGGCTGTTGAAGCTATCAGCATTTTCCCGGACAGTGAAGCGAAGCACGGATTGATCGATATGTGCGAAAAGGTTATGACCCGAAGAAAATAAAATCGGTGATTAATTGACGCCATCGGCGGATTCTTGCAAGTGAATACATTTTCCATATGGACGCTAACTTTATATTTACCACATAAGAGAGGACAGCGCAGACAAAAAAGACACAAAAAGAAAAAATTGCCAAAAGTAAGAGAGGGCATAGAACTCGGGGAAGGAAAAGCAAAGTAGAATTCGTTCCAGGTATTTCACTCATCGCCTGCCTTGATCACTCATGTTCAGCCTTATTTTGCCTTGCGGCTCATCATGATAGACAAAATGTTAGACTTACTTTGTATAACTACCTTATTACAAGCCTGCTTGCTTGTTTCATTGTTTATTTGCTTTCTTTTAAAGAAATATTTTCGCATGACTACAACCCTGCCTACTACCTGTTAACTTTTAGGTCAGACCTGCTACTTGTGCATCTCTCTCCCTGGTCGGCTATCTGATTGTCTTATATACTATCCTACTGTCTTTACATGTGTCTTTCTCGTTCCAGCATTGATCATTTGTTAAAAAAGGAGCAGAGACGTGCCGCTACCCTGCTACTTTCCTGTACAAAACCTACTATCAATTGAACCCGCAACCCTCCCCAATAGTGAGAAGGCAAAGAATGGGCGTGAGGTTTGAGCTTTTTTTTCTATTATCATTGTCTCGTTTCTTTGTATGTATGTTTTAACCCTGAATTCAAACAAGTAGAGAGGCAGAAAATGACAATCACTGCTCTGAACCCCTATATAGCTTATGTTCAAAGGCATGGTAGGTTACGGTCCTGGACCATTTGAAGTTGGGCTGTAGGAGGTTTCCAAGTCTCAAATGTGCGGAATGAGAAACTCCATTTGTCCCATTATGAAACCACTTCATCAGAAGGGATTGCGCATTCAGCAATACAATCCAAGGTATTGCGTCGATTAAGAGCGTTCTACTCTAAGGGCGCACTGACATCACGCCTTGAGTACGGTTTCAAATATCGAGTTAATGTCTAAAACACATTATGGTTGTGGATAATAATGCGCCGGTTTGCGCATGCGGAAGCATTTCAAGGCTATTGAGTCAAATCGCGCTGTATCCACTGTGAGACAGATTGCCAATGGACAAGATTTCGGATGTGCACTTGTTGTGATTTAAGAGTGTCATGGGCGAGATTGGACCCCGACGAGCAATACACCACTGTCATCAGGCACTCTCAAAATCTCCATTCATCCCGTCAACCCGCGGTAGGCTCATCTTATAGACGGTTGACGGAGTAGTATCCTCTCGATCCGAACCGTCTTCAACCAAACGGACAGCTCCGGCAGTCGTAGGTTGTTTTCTTGGGCTCCCAGGGACCTGTTTCCAGGGATCCCTAAGCCTCATCTCGTTTGGGGATATCGGAGACATCTTGGAGTTATTCATAAACGAGCCAAGCTCACCCTGCTTAGTATTCAAGGTCAACTTTCCCCTCTGCTGTTGCTGTGTATATTGACGTTGCAACTCCTCCTCCTTTTCCTCCTCCTCCTCCTCTTCCTCTTCCTCCATCCTTTGCCTCTCGAACTCAGCGATTAGACCCCTGCAATACACTGCTGACTGGCCCGTCAATGCATAATCAGCTGGTACACTTCCCGAATGGTTCTTCGCCAACGGCGGCGCACCCCATTGAACCAGTAATCTAAAGGCCTTGAGGTTCCCCCAGGCACTCGCATAGTGCAGCGCCGTATTCCCAACACAATCGGTAGCAGTGACATCCGCGCCATATTCCAGTAATGCAGCCACAGCGCTAGTGTCTTCAGCAGAGGTAGGATTCGACGCAGCACGTGGCCTTTGCTTCGGCGGCACTAGGGCCGTGCTTTGCGGCGTGTTACTGGGATTAGAAGACCGAGCCGCCATCATTAGTGGTGTAGCACCATCTTTGTCCGGGCGATCTATTGTTTGGGGGAACATGCCACAGAGGAACTCGACGCAGTCGGCGTGGGCGTGTGCAGCGGCCAGATGAAGCGGAGTGGAGGAGTCGGTATTTAGACTGATACCGGGCGTCGAGTTGAAGCCTAGCTGAGAGGCGTCCGGGTTGCACAGATCATGGCCAAAGTCGACGAGGAATTTCTACAAAAAGGAAGAGGTCATATTAAGATGGGCTGGGCCTTTCTCGTCGAGGGAATGGCTGGGAATCCTCACGATGATTTCAAGATGGCCCAGGATAGCAGCGAGATGCAACGACGTATTGCTCTTGTCATCGTAGTCTGGATTTTCTAGATAGGAGGGATTATTTTTGATGATGCGCTTCATGAGAAAGGCGTCGTTGAGAAGAATAGCCCTTCGCAGGCGGATGGGAACGGAGAGCTCGACCCTGGACTTGGTGGTTAGCGTAGTCGTCGAAAGAAGATGAGTAGGTTTGATGCGACTTGCATTTCAACTACATGGCCGATGGGTCAGAGAGAGAGAGAGAGAGGGATCATGGGATCTCTTGCTGCAGACGAGGGGTAGTTGTAGGATCGTAAAGACTGAGTGACTGAGTGATAGCGAGAGATGGTCTCAGGAAGTTCTCCCACGCCAAAAAGAAGTGCTGGAGTGACAATAAGTAACATCACCAGTGATAACATCTGTCTTTCTCTCCAGAATACTTAATCACAAAAGATCGCACGCCCAATTCACCATGCTGCAGACATTCGTTCAATCATGATCCTCGAAAGAACGCCGCAGTTGATAAGAATTGACCAGCGACATACACATCCTCCCAGATTCAACGCAACGCAATTCTCAAGACAATGCGCCTCGCCCACCTTCATCTCCCCGGCATCGTATCCTTCTCCCACGCCTCTCATATCCAGCAAACTCTCGTATCCCGCATTCTCGCCCACAAGAAACTCTCCTCCTCCTCCTCCTCCTCCTCCTCCTCCTCCTTCCCTCCACCAGACCCAATAATCCTCACCTTCACCCCCAATCCAGTCTACACCACCGGCCGACGCGACCTGCCTCCCTCCTCAGCCATCTCAGATAACACTCCGCAATTAGCCTCCCAATCCCCCAATTGGTTGCCCCCTCCCCTCGAGTCAATCCGCCACATCCTCACCGCCTCTCCACCACTCGCAGAATACCATCCCACGCTACGAGGTGGCCAGACAACCTATCATGGCCCAGGACAGCTAGTTGCATATACCATTCTAGATCTTCGCCGTCTACGAATCGGCCCACGGGCCCATATTAGGCTACTGGAGGAGTCTGTGTTGGATGTTCTGGCCGACTACGGTGTCAAAGGACTGCTAAGTGAGGACCCGGGGGTTTGGGTTAGACCGTCAAAGAAGATGGCGGCGGCAGATACGCTGGGAAATGATGACGGGGCGCAGCCGAGGAAGATTGCAGCGGTGGGCGTACACTTGCGGAGGTTTGTGAGTAGTTATGGCATTGGCCTAAATGTCACAGACGAGCCCATGTGGTATTTTCGCCAGATTGTGGCATGCGGGTTGGAAGGCAGGAATGCGACCAGCCTTGAGGGCCAAGGCGTCCCTGTAACTGGTGGAGTAGCGGAGGTTGCACAGAATTTTGTGCAGGCGTTTGTTAGAAGAACGAATAGAGGGACAGCGAGTGAAGCACTATGCTCGAGAATAGATGAAGTATATAAAATTGAAGAAAGCGACGTGCTTAATTAAACAACTCTCCGGACATATCCAAGCAGTGTAGTATGGATATCCTATTTTCAAAATTGAAAAAAGCGCGAGCGACGACACATTTATTCCAGGGGAAATAAAGGAGATTCATAGAGCATACGACTGTTTTAGAAATACATTTTCGTGTGGACGGACAAGAAACTCAGCTCAAGGAAAAGAGGACCAGCAGCTAAAAGAGAATACTGCCTTTTGACAACAGACTCTCTTCATTGTGAACGCAATTGTACAGCTCATCGCCAGCAACGGAATCTTCACATAGGAGGGTCGGATAGTAAGAAAATTCGCAAGATTCGGCCACGGAGAATCATCAAAGATAAAAAGCCGACAAAAAGGGTATATACAAAGGTCGACAGTCGAAGGAAAACGCCTACATGGGCACACCAGTGGAAATCAAGTACTCAGAAACCCTTCTGGGAGAAATGTGCAGGTTGTATGCTCGAAATACGAAAAGAAGATAACCCAATGCGTAAAGGTTTCGGCCACCGAATAATAAAAATTTGTAAATTTGAAAGGGGGCGATGCGCGGCTTTAACGGCTTTGCGGACCGAACGAAGTGAAGAGATGGGAAATATTCGCGGATGCGCGAAAGCTGGAAAAGCAGAACTTTGTTTTTCCAGTTCGCCTAATGGCTCACTGAATCACGCATTTCGGGCTGTTGTCCGATTTCGCTGGCCGAACGGTCATAGCAACTCTGGATGCTTCTGTAAAAGCTTCATTTACGCCGCGGTTTCTCATCGCAGAACATTCTAGCCGATGTGAGTTGATGAAAAAATTAACAGATAACCGTCAGAGCCATACCTAAGTATCTTAACGCTCCTATACGCTTGGCCACGTCGAGACCTTGGGTATATGTGACAATATCTCGAGGTTCCGTGTTCTCTTCCGTGTTGTCCTTCTCGTCGATTTCTTCCCGAAGATCGCACTTCAGTGCAACAAGGACAATTTTAGCACCAGCGCAATTTTCGGCGATTTCTGTAATCCACTTCGACTGGACATTCTCCAGGGAGTTTGGGCTATCGACCTGTTGAATAATAGCACCGATTAGCAGATGAAAACGGAGTTGTAAATTCGAAGTGTCTCGCCAGTAGGATCTCACGCTAAAGCAAAGCATTATGACCTGTGTATCGTCATAAGAGAGAGCGCGTAGGCGATCGAATTCTTCCTGTCCGGCAGTGTCCCACAGGGACAGTTCCATTTGAATTCCATCGACAAAAATATCTAAGCCATCAGCATCCGTTCTATCTGAATGACACCGAAATGTTAATGGCATACCGTGAACATAATTCTCTACAGAGATGGGTCAGTAAAAGGCTCCTGTACAGAAAGACCAAAAGCAGGTATAGACACACCAAACACAGTTGGCTCACTGCGACAAAACGTCGAACTTGTCAACCTGGCGCTGTATGTATGGAATGGGGAGCAAGGTATCTTACTAGACAGTAGGGAAGAACCTATTACAAGCAAGATCAGTGTTTCAAAATCCCGAACAAACTCGAAGAAAGAAACAAGGCCTCTGCAGACAAAGAACGACTGGATCCTCACCCTCTCGTAAAGACATTCAAAAGCGACGTCTTGCCGCAAGCACCATCGCCCCTACGTGCATTGTTCCCATTGTCAGTCCCCCAAAGTAACCACCATAGCAATAATAGCCGTTCTTTCACCCCGCGCTCCAAGTGCACGAGAACGGAAATGCGGGAATTATTTCTCAACTAACAAGAGCACGAGCTTCCGCCGAACAACCTTTTCCCGCCCACATAACATGAAACCCGGCATCCTGAAACACGCCCTTTCCAACTGATCTGATCGGTACGGGGTACGGAGGGGGCTGTTTCGGAGACTAGACGACTAAGATAGCAGGAGATGTGAGAAATCGGCGTTAGCGACCAAACGTGAAGGCTGACAAGCCCGCTGTGGGCGTTTCGTTTGCGGCGGATTTCAAGGATATCGTGGGAGGGTCGTTGTTGGGTAGTACCGCAGGGGGTGCTTTTCGTGACCGAAATAACCGCGGAGTAGGTAAGATATGAAGGAGATGGAGATAGAAGAGAGTAATCGAGGAATTAAAGAAAAAAGCAAATGGAATTTAAGGATAGAAAGAAGAGAGGAAAAGAAGAAGATATTGGGAGAGAAGAGAAGGGAAGATGCCAGGAACGAGGAAGAAGAGGAGCAACGGAGTTTTGGGGGAAGAATTGCAGGCGTTGAGCACGACACCATTTACCACCAAAAGGCCTTTCTCTACTACAGAAATAAGTCTCGACAGCGACTTTCGAACACTGGCAATTGGCTTCTTCTTCTTCTTTCTTCTGCTACTACGAGAGTGATGATTGTCTCATTCCGGGGTTTTATAGTGTATGTATTGAAAGCTTCCTTGGGTCTTTTAGCGCACTGAGTTGTCGAAAACCATCGCCAGGTTACATACATACATCATCATCCTCATTTCCAAAGAGAGGCTAGACCGGGAGGACGATGTGGGCAGCGGCCTGAGAGCGCTCGATTATTCTCGTCAATCGTCTAGCCTAGATGTTGTCAGCAAAACTTCTCAAACTTTTTATTTTACCTAGGGTGGCTTGTTCCTATCCCGCGGACAAGCGCTCACGGCCTGGTTGCTACCTGAATATGCGGCATCGATCTTAATAGATGCACCCTGGGAATTAAGGAAGAGATGGCAGCGCTGCTTCCAGTGAGTGGCCTACATCGATATATTTGCTCCAGAGCGTCGGGTTGTTGTCATAAATCGGTTGTCACACAGAAATAAATATAAGAAGAGACATGCCGTTCAACGGTTTCAATTACTAGCAAATAATGTGGTGACATCCCATATCCGTGCCCAATATGACCTTGCAGAATAATCCTAGGCTTAGTTTTCTTCCAAGCCAAATAACGGGAATCTGAGATACAGGAACCCCCAGCGCCAGCCAACGACTCTTCATACACCAGGCTTCCAAGATACCACGACATGAACAAACCGGCCTTCAAAATATCATCACTATCATCATTAGTAATAAGATCATGGGTTAGTACGCTTCCTGCTCTTTCTCTATATTCCGTCTTCCACGGCGCAACCTATCCGCCAAATCAATGTCTCCAGCACGGCGGTTTAGGCCGCTAACGAAAGCTCCTTTTCCGCCGTATTTACTTGATTCCGCTCGAGCAGCTTCTTCTGCTTTGCGCTCTGCCTTATCACGTGCCTCAGCAGCGCTCAGTCGTGAAGTCCGCGCCAGTTCTAATTCCTCTGCATTTTGTTGCATAGCGGCCAGCCGAGCTGCCCTAGACTCATCATTTGTAGATTGCAGGGGTCGTTCAATTGTGTCTTCACGGCGTCTAGGAGGAGAAGGGCGTCGGGAGTAGTGGTAATCATCCCTCCTTGAGGGTGACAACCCATCCCTGGGTCTATGTGAAGACCTGGATTCTTGAGGCCGTGGAGAATAGGATCGCCGCCTTCGATAAGGAGATGGAGACCGGCGAGACCTACGAGGAGGACTCACACTTCTTGATCTGGATCGGGAGCCGCTGTGCGACCGGCGATGCCGGAGTCTGTGGCTACTACGCCGATCATCTTCATCATGTCTCCGCGACCTGTGCCTTGAATGACGATCTTCATCGTCCCGATGGCGATGCCTTCTATGCCTCCGGTCCTTGTCGGAACTTCTTTTCTCGCGTGACTCGATTCCTGCAGCCTTTAACAAGTCTCGTCGCCTTGTGGGATCGTTCATCATCGCCTCGTAAGCCGCCTGCTCCTGTTTCTTTATTGCCAGCATAGGATCCTCCCGTATTTTCGCAGCAATATCCCTTGCAGTATTCACATTCTGAACTGCCATAAAAGAGCTCTCTCCAGACGACTTCTCCAGCTTCGAGTTTTCACTCCCTTTAATCAACCCGTCGATTCTGCGTCTTCCAAGCAAATAACCCTCCATCTCTTCCGTTGTTCCAGCTTGACCAGCAGCGGGGCCAGAGTACATCCAATCAACGCGGTTCAATCGCTTCCTACCACCAGCAGCTTCTTGCATGTCCTGTAACTCTTGTATCTGTCTCTCCTCTGCCCGCTCTCTCATCATCTGGTCGGTGCGTTTGCGCTCCTCGAGCGCCTTCTTCTGTTCCAGCCATACTCGTTCCTGATTTTTGAGCAAGACTGGATTCCAGCTCTTCTTGAGATTGAGGTCACCGCCCATCTTGATGCTCCTTACGATATGTTGTTTGATTTCTAAAAGACCGAGAAACGCGAGGCTTGGTGGCGATTGTCTTCCCAGCTGCCAGCAGACCGATTATGTAATGTTCTGTGGCTGGCTTCGAATCCGCGCTAATGCAGATAAGGTTTAGCGTGCCCGCAGTGCCAAGACTCTCCTCCATGTCATCACCGGAAACGCAACGCTCAACTCCAGCCAGCAAGCAAAACAATCAGCATCATCCGCTTCTTAGAAGGGAATCAGCCGGACTGTTACTAATACTTTGATTTGAGGAAAGCTATTGCCATCCATCCAATATGTCTGACGATGATTTCATGCAAGAGTCAGACCAAGAAGAGTGCGTCTTGTTCACGAAGCTTTTACAGCCTAGTGTATCGGTGCTGACCAAACTGATAGGTACGACTTTGAATATGAAGATGCGGATGACGACGAGTCCGGCGATATCGGAATTGAGAATAAATATTACAATGCAAAACAAGTAAAAGTAGATAATCCGGAGGAGGCAATTGAAGAGTTTTTGGGCGTGCCTCTCCTAGAGCAAGATAAAGGCGATTGGTACGCTCCATCCGCGTAACGTGCTCGACATACGCTAACTTCTGAGAAGGGGGTTCAAAGGGCTTAAACAAGCAATAAAACTGGAGTTCAAGCTGGGTCGATATGACGATGTTAGCTCTACAAAATCCGCCCCGTTAATAGAAACGAATTAACTCACTGTTTCTCCTCCAGGCTGTTGGTCATTATCGGGAACTCCTTACCTACGTTAAATCGGCCGTTACGAGGAATTATTCCGAAAAGTCCATTAATAACATGTTAGATTACATTGAAAAAGGCGCCGAAAACGAGAAAGCTTATCACTGCATGGAGAAGTTCTATTCCCTGACTTTAAATTCCTTCCAGAACACCAACAATGAGCGACTTTGGTTAAAAACAAATATTAAGCTAGCGAGACTGTGGCTAGATAGAAAGGAATATGGACAGTTAAGCAAGAAAGTTCGGGAATTGCACAAGGCATGCCAGCGGCCGGATGGAACGGACGATCCTGCAAAGGGGACATACTCCTTGGAAGTTTATGCCTTAGAGATACAAATGTACGCGAATACAAGGAACAACAAGAGACTGAAGGTATTGTATCAAAAGGCTCTCAAGGTCCGATCCGCAGTGCCTCACCCTAAAATCATGGGCGTTATCCGTGAGTGCGGAGGCAAAATGCATATGAGCGAAGAAAATTGGAAGGAGGCGCAAAGCGACTTCTTCGAGTCTTTCCGAAACTACGACGAAGCCGGTTCTATGCAACGAATTCAAGTCCTAAAATACCTTGTCCTCACCACCATGTTAATGAAATCCGATATCAACCCATTCGACTCCCAAGAAACAAAACCATACAAAAACGACCCCCGAATATCTGCCATGACCGATCTCGTGGATGCTTTCCAGCGAGATGACATCCACACATACGAAGACATTCTCAAGAAAAACCAAGATCTATTAGCGGATCCCTTCATTGCCGAAAACATGGATGAAGTTAGCCGAACCATGCGTACAAAGGCCGTCCTCAAACTAATCGCCCCTTACAACCGCTTTTCCCTCGCTTTTGTTTCAAAACACCTCAGAATTTCTGTTCCCGAGGTGCAAGAGATCCTCTGCTACCTCGTGCTGGACGGAAAGCTGCAGAACGCAAAAATTGATGAGATAACCGGCATCGTGGTGATTGAACGGGAACACGACGCTGAGAGATTGATTGCTCTTGACACGTGGATGAGCGAATTGAATAAACTGTGGAATACGGTATTTACTCAAGGTGATGGGTTTAAGCCTGTCGAGGGTGGACACGCGTTAGCCTCTCTCATGAGCGGGGCAGGCTTTGGAATGGGCACTAGTGGGCCAAATATCGCAACATTACGGGGCTTTGGTAGAGGACCACACCATACTCGAATGAAGCACGGAGGCGCGAGGGGGAGAACTGCAGGAAAAGGGCATCGGTGAAGCCGAGATTCCTGAATTACAAAACCCAGCAATGCATAGCTTTTGTGCACTGCAGGATGCAGAGGTAGCCGAATACATAAGAGATCACGCATCTGTATCTGTCTCCTGACCTTTTTTTCCCCTAATTTCCCCGCATATTCTGCTGTATCAAAGTCTTTTTCATCAACTTCATTGTAAGACTTTGGCCTACGAGTGCCACAAGAGCATCGGTCACTCGGCATTTGCTGGAGATCCAGAATACAGTCATCCACCCAAGGCATCCATTTTATGCAGCTCCCTCAGCCTCTTCCCCGCCTACGTATAACCAGATCGTGTAATGGCACAATCTTGAGCGGATCGGACCAGCCGCCGCCTTCCCATGTTTTCTGTCCTACGCAAGCCCTGGAATAACCAGTTTTCCCCGTCCCTAGCGAGCTTGCCGCCGTCCGCGCGGCCGCAGTATCAAGGATGTGGTCAATAGCAGCTCTCGACATACCTTTTCCCCATGTAGATCCACCTCATACTTTATTCGTGCCGAACATTCCGCTGCATAATTATCATGCAGAAAACTTCTCTTTAACTAGCTCCATACGCTCTCAAGCGCTGGGCGCCTTTGTTTTTTGGAGTTTGCCTAGAAGGATGTTTTGGTCCTAAATGGAAAATAGTCTTGCAGATCTATGAATAGGGCGCTATGCGTGTGTATCGAAGTTCGGAGGAAAGGTGGGAAAAAGCAACGATTCAAGGGTCTAATACGGTGATAGTGATACAAGGGCATGGTCCCGATTTGTGCTGCAATTTCATATGATAACATGGTCGATGGTGTACATTATGTTGTTAGACAACGAGATGTCACAAGCAGCTTTTGAAATCTTCAGAGCCTCATTTCAGCAGCCTAATCCAGAAAAATGCTATCGAGGTCAAAGGAATGAAGTATGCCAAAGACAAATAAGCTGAAACTGTACCTCCTGGTGACCATTCATGTAATACGTAGGGAGATATTTACAGACAGATCCTCTGACGCTGGTTCTTGAGCAAACAATGCTACATGGCGCGGAAAAAAAGGGGTTCAGAGGAAGAAATAATCGTGTTTTTCCAAATAGGCATTTCTCCAATAGCAGGAGGAAAGATTTCTTTTTCTTTCACCCAGATAATGATTTTCCTGCTCGCTTTTCTGCTTCAGCTGTATGATACACAAGTTTGAATCAAGACCTTGAATTTAGGGTCGTGTATGCACAAGGCAGTTACCATATGTGCGGATATGATCTTCTTTTTGCATCTTAGCACAAAGATGCGACCAATCCTAGCGACCCCAGCTTTTTTTTGACTTGAGTGAATAGAGATGCCGCTAGAATGAGGTAGGAAAGCACTACTCAGATATGATATTTGTCATTTCTGTAGTTGTAGGCTCCTCATGCCGTGTAACGTTGCGCTATTGTGGGCTGGGCCTTCGCAGTCTATATCAACCGGTTTTGTATGTAGCAGTACATATGAGAACGTCGTGGAACTTCTATGGAGAACCACGGGAGGTCCACAAAGTATGTATGGTGGTGTACTTATGTGCTTATGGTAATTTGCTGAATTGTATCAGGACTCGCTTAGGCTGCGTAACCAGAGTTAATAGATGGGGATATTGGATACATTATCTTTCTGCACGAAAGTATATCTTGAGCCTTACGGAGCACCCGGGCGATGTCGTCCGGTGACAAGCGCATGAGATGCGCCCTTGAAGATCATTCCGACCGTTTGATTGCCGAATATATTTCCAGATTGGAGTTCCATCCTTCAAACGCTACCGACTGTCCAACAATGCGTCCGTCACACAAGCCAAGTTGCGTTTTCGATCGCGCGGGGAAGTGGTTCAAGTATTTGGAACCAGGAAAACCATAAGAAAGCAGCTGGTCGGTAATAGCTAAATTGACCGATGTAAAAATGAGGCGCAGGAAATGACCAAGAGCGGTAAATCAAGCGATTCGGACGCTACGTTTCTGCGAGTAGCCTCTCCGCTCTCGATGTACGGCGAGTGCAAGATTAAGATGTCTGCAGGATGGAGCAAACATATCTGTAGCTGGGTCCAATGAACATTGAGCGGAAGGTCGCTAGCTTGACACCAATCAGGCCCGATGTCAATTGTTAGTGGCGTTGACGCACAAGAACAATTGGACACCTTAGACACCTAGCAATTGTGCTCCAATCAATGCATTTTTAGACCGAAAGAATGTTCTGTCGAACTGTCATGTATGGCGACAAAATACGAGAATCTTGTCTCACATAGCAAGGGACCTCTAGGCATTACCTGTATGGCTATAGCCAATGGCTGGTGAAGCGTTTGTTGCCATAATATTGTGGACAAGCAGGGGGGTTGGAGGTGGTGCAGTTGCGTACGGAGTATCGGATAGATGGCGCATTTGCATCATGACCTAGTGAGCGGCGCGTTATCGAAAATAGAAACGATCCATATAATCCAGTTGATTCCATAGCGTAGAAGCGGATACTTGTTCGAAGGAAAGAATTTTGATAGAAACTGTATTCACTTAGGAGGGAAACGCTGTTGGCATTTTGGGTTATAGACTTTTGATGTAGAGACTCCCGACCCACGTTCTGGATGGCATTGGCGTTTCCACGCGCGGCAAGAAACATGGTTGAACGCAGAACTGGAGGCCCAAGTCAATAAGCAAGGAGTTTGTTGTCTGGGATGAAGTGCGTGTGAGGACAACACAATGCACGAAATCCACCAACATCGAATTGGCTTGGGGAAGAGGCATAACGGAGGGCAGGCAACCCACAATTATGATCATAATAAAATAGCTTGGGATTCAGGCATCTACAAGGATTGAACAAGGAAGTGAGCGCTTACTAGGCGCCCGAAAATCATGAAAATAGAATGGACGGTGAGAGTCCCATAACCGGACTAAAATCTCTTTATGGGAACGCCGAACAATACGGAGGTTTCTCAGAGCGGGTTCCCTGCTCTCCCTGCATGGTGAAGAAAAAGAAAGAGACGTAGGCGGTGACCAGGATACTCAGCATCTTGTGATAGAACAAGTCCTTCTTAAGACACTGAGCAAACAGTGCAGGCAATCGTTTCAGAACAAAGCTTGCATAACACACCTTACCTTTGAATGTGTCGAATAAATCACCATGACATATTATTGAGGCGGCGCACAACGTTGTTTCTGGCATTCAGTCCGTTCGCATTGTTTATGCGCGATATGTGTGTATTTTTCTTCCAACCTTTCTGGGTCAGCTAATAGAACCACTGTTGCATTAGCCCGTAGAAACCATTTGCAACTTTGAACCTAGGGATGGGAACCGGATATCAAGTGGGTTTTAGTCACTTATCCGCCAAGGAGCCCAGGCACAGAAGGAGACCGGGAAACAATCCTCAACTCACAGTGAGGAAAATGGTCTGTGCAATCAGAATACTTGGCAGCTTTTGAACGATATGCATCCTGCGGCGCTTTTCAGGAGCCTGCATCGCAAATATTTTCGGTTCGTAGCGGAGACTTAGGCTCCTTTCATGGACTATTCGCTGCACCTGGAGCTTCATCTCGGTGACTCTGCAACAAGATTACGCTCGCGATTGGTGGCTAGGAGACTTGCATTTGTTTTTTCTGTTTTTCCCATTGGGCCCGAATGCGCATGAGTTTTCGAAAGCCGTCTCGTAATAAAACCAATAAGTGCAATACTTATAACGACAAAAAGGTTGTAACAGCTGTTGAGGGGATGGCGGGCTTGAACCCGCTAACTTCTCGCCAAACTACGCCCCTTGTTCCTCCTGCATGGGCTGAGCAATCAGAGCTCAGAAGCTGATGGCTTTGTGCTCTGTTGCCGACCCGCTGCCTGGACAAACAGGTGAGGTTGCCAGTCGTTGTTCTTCCTCTCCTTGGCAGGCTCTGTGACTGTCGAAAAGTAAAAAAGAAGGGAAAATAAAGAGGGATCGTTTGTGGCTGGACGTTAGGCTGTCTTTTTCCTCCGCCGACAGGGAAGAACTTAGCCCGCCGACAAAATTCAACTGGGACTGCGCGGCACCCCAGGACGTGCAACCTCCCTAGTTTGCGATCTTCATGTCGATTCAATCGATGATACTGTATTTATTCTCCGGACTGTTTGTTTAGACGATTACGGGGCTGTTAGCCGTGGATAGCCCACTGATCACTGCCCAGAAGACGCTGTTGTGGCCATGATCTCAACTTGCAGTCGAGCAACAACGACAACAACGGGTCACGACATTAGACACGCGGAATCTCCATAGCGTCAAGATTACGTCTGCTGCATTCGCATACATATTAATAAATAACCTATCGTGCACGGCGAAAGAGTACGTACTGATTCCACTTCTCTCTTAACCTTGTCCCTGGTGCTGGTTTGCCCGCCTCGCCTTCACATCGGCTATCCAGCCTGTTGTTCTGTCGCCTTTTAATGCCTCTGGATTTCCATAATTTTTGTATTTAATTTTCGTCTCCATGCGTGAATAATTGAACGTTGGGAGGTGTTGGAAGTTGGTTGAAAAATAGTCTTCGAGAAGCAATGACGTCCACAATATGCTCTCTTTCTTCTTTGGACGACCATCATGGCACCCTCTGCTCTCCGTTTTACCTCCCGCAAGACGCTCACTTCGCGCATCTAAGCTTACAAGCATACGAAGTCTTACCCAAGTCGTTCTCGGAGTTACATCCTCCCTACGTATATCCATACTACCTCCCAGCGAACGTCATTATGAATTCCATTCCCCCGCCGGACGATATGGAGCACTTCCAGAAACTCTCCAACGAGTACGAACCAGATGTTCAAGTGAGACGCCAATGAATTGCAGTCAATGGTATGAGGAACTGCGTTGCTAATGCCAGCCAGGGTCCGCTTGTTGGCCTTAAACAATCAACAGATGCAATTGTCAGCGAGTATGCGCAGGGACATCCAATATATATTGCGAAGACTTCAGTACGTGAACATAGGGCTTCGGACTACAATACTTAGCGTAGGGTCCTGACTTCAGAAACAGGCCCTTGCCAGCACGCATTCTCACTACCGAATCATGAAGGGAGATGGCAATTGCGGTTGGAGAGGTACGAGAAAAAAGCCATACCTTATGCCTAATCAAGAAAGATTCTATGGCTCATATATACATTCTTTGAACTAGCTGTCTCCTTTGGCTATTTTGAGAATCTCCTGAATCTGCGTGACTTGAACAAGGTCGCCCAAGAGAAGTCTCGGCTCAAAAACTTCAACAACCTGCTGAACTCAGTCGGCCATCAAGAAGATCTATATGAGATGTTTGTTGACGCCAGTCTAGATCTCCTAGTAGAGATCCAGAAGGCTATTGATAGCGGCAGTTATGACAATGCTTTTCTCTTGAACGCGTTCAATGTGGAGTACAACTCAACCTCCATAATCCAGCATTTTAGGGTTCGCTTTCCTCCATGCACAGGGTGATCATCCAGTTAACTGATGTGGTATCTAGCTGATGACAAGCGCCTGGATGAGATTGAATCGCGACAAATATGAGTCGTTTCTTCCCGAACCTTTAGACAATTACTGTGCGAGAGTAATTGAGACAGTTAAAACGGAAATCGACGAGATTGGGCTTCAAGGCCTCGTGGACGGTGTCATTGCAGATTCGGGCTTTGCTGTCCAGATTGCTTACCTGGATAGGAGCCAGGGCAATGAGGTTAACTTCCATCTTCTCACGCCTGACCGTCCTAGCCTCGCCACTATTCGACTACTTTATCGCCCGTAAGTACCAAGCTTTTCCCTTCTCTGACCCATCCTAACTCGCCAAATTCCAGGGGCCACTACGACCTACTTTACCAGACAGAGCTGCCAACTTCGCACACCGAAATACCGGTTAACTGTCAATTTGGAATGTCATACAATTATCATTGGTATGCACATGGACTTCAATTTGACTTCAACCCGTCTTTAATGTCAATTCCCTCTCTTTCCCTTGATTCGCAAAATATCCCTCTCCCTCCTCCGCCGTCGCAATACGTTATGCCCATACGCTCAAGTCCCCCGTTTCATCCGCCGATGGCGCTAAACTCCTCTCGCTCATTCGATCAGCCCCATGCGCACTCCCCACTAGTCAATTCCTTGCCACTTCCTCCTAATAGGTCAGACGAGCTACCTATTCGCATGAACCCGCTGGTTCGCGAGCCGATGAATACCATTCCTTTGAGCTCTATCCCATTTCGAAAGTAAGTAAACCAAGGATCTCAGCAGCAACCCGTTTTAGTACCACGGTGTCTTACTTTCCGTCCGAGCTGTGCTAACGGTGTTGCAGCTCTCAGCATAACCAGGCACATTTTCAGAACCCAGATTTCCAGCCATCGCAGTGGGACTACACCAAGGAGTACAAATAGCCATACTTGTGACATGGCTATGTCACACAACAAACGATGTAACCCATAACGTGATACGACCTTTGATTTCCATTCAGCCAGCGACTCTCTCCGTTTTATTTCGGCGACCGGCGTTTCTTCTGCGGGACTTGCTGCTAGGTTCATTGTCGCAACATGGGTGCTCAACTGTGACTTTGCAACCAGTAAACCTTCTCCCTGCAGGTTTTACGGCGCTACTTTCTTTCTACTTTTAAGACTTATTTCTTTTCCAACGCAGCCCCAGTTGGTCTGGGTTAACTATTTGCCCTTGATTTGATGCCATCAAGCTCCTTCCCCTGATTCATCCTTCAAGGATTTGACGATCAATTTCTTTTCTCTAGAACTCCCGTTTATTCAAATTCTCATTCGGACTCGTAATCAGCGTTGCAGATTTTGTATGCTTACAATTTCGGTAAACTCAAGAGTCTTTACTATTTTAATTCCTTTTTTTCACTTTTTCCTCCCAAGAATGTACAGTAATGTCTTATGGCACACCCAGCTCGATCCCTTTGCTTCTCTATTTGTGAAGATGGAAACTAATTTTAGGCGTGGAAAGGCATTTCGGCTAGTAAACAGGGCTCCTAGATATGTACCGGTATGTATGGATCATGTACCGTCCGTATATTGTCAAGGCAAATTGAAGCTCCTTTATGGCTAGCCTTTTTGGTTTTCCAACCAATGGAATGCGGAAAAACGGGCGAAGTCTCAATCGATATTGGATTATAAATATAATAAGACCGTGAAGAACTTCCGATCAAACTTTTAGAGGGGCGGGGTTCATTGGCTCCCTTTTTTTGCATTGAGCAATGCTATTGGATTTCGGGCTGAACATTGAACGAATATCAATGGCTTAATTCTCTTCTTCTTTTCCGGGTTTTCCTTCATTCTTATTCTCGTAATAAAGTAAGCATATAACCCACGCGTTCTTTCTCTCATGACGACCGTATGCCGTTGGGCAGTGTTTGACCCTCCCTAATCTGCTGCTCCTCTTCTTCCGAAACCACCGCCCAATCACGCACTCCACCCTTCCAGTCAGCAATCCGACCTTCTTTCACCTGTACAACCACAACTCTCACCCCATCATCCACAACAGGAACATCAACCTCCGCCCCCGCAGCCTCAGCCCCACGACGGCCAAAGAGTCCCAATTCAGAAGAATCAGCAGCAAAGGTATTGTTCTCGAGATGCTGTTCCTTGCACCATTTTTCTTCATCGCTGTCTGCTTCGAGAAAGCGAGCGGTGCCGATGATAGTGGTGCTGATGCTGCTCATTGCGCTGGTGTTGATGTTTAGGAGGAGGGTTGCGAGGCTGGATTGAGTGGCTGCGGGGGGGGGGG